>JAWNNK010001192.1:0-74674 GCA_035045065.1 Hirtodrosophila trivittata | reverse complement strand
GTTCGGCATGGGGGAAGTACGCATTTCATTCATTAGCGTGTTTGTTGTTGCTGGAATTGACGGCGAGCAAGATCGCGCTCTGTCGTTTGTTGTCATACTGAGCGTATTGGTTATGATTGGATTGGGAGTGTGTGACCGCGCTTCGTCAGCAGTAAGCTCGGTGTTATTTACGGTTTGTGAAGAGACAAACGAGAAGTACGCGTTGTTACGTTGCGAAGAGAGCCGGTTTTCGTCTTGCTCACGTTGACGCGCGGCCCTGATGTCGTTTTGGCACATTGTTTTAATATTTTTTTTTTTTTTTAGTTTTCTTTAATTAGTTTAAAGAACTGAATTCTGCTAAGTACAATAATAAGTTGCACAAAGAAATGAATTTGTACGATTTTCATCGATATTCAGCGTCTCTTTTGCTTCACTGCATAATTACAATTTTTGATTTTTATTTTTTTTATTCCGGGGCACGATTGAATACAAAGGTCTTTTCGCCTCATCCATTGATTTGGTTATGAAATAATGAAATAATGAAAAGCTTAACAAAGAGAAATGTTTATTGATTATATTAATGAATCCCTACATTTAATTGAATCAAAATCACATATTTCAAAAAGAAATGTATGTGGTTTTGCGCACACAGTGTAACTATATGCAAATCATGTTATACGAATCCAAAAAAAAAAAAAACTTAATTCAAGCTTTTTCTGACGTGATAGAATTCTTAGACCAAAAGCTTAACTAACTCACTGACTCACTTCTCTGGTAGTCGCCAATTACATTCAGCTGTCCTTGCATATTTTTTTTTGGGCGTATCGTCAGCATTAGTGGCAGCTAATAGCATGAGGCTATGTAGGGCAGGATAGTCTGCCGCATAGCTGTTGTACAGAAGTGGGCCTAAAACACTACGTTACGGAACGCTTATCTAATGCATTTGGCGATAGAAACTCTCCGAATTTGATTTGAAAGGTACTGCCATCTATGTACAATGCGAGGAATGTAGTACGCCGAAGCAATATTTTTTGATCTCAAACTTTGTGACATTATTACGGGGTTCCGTGACAGAACCTGATCGGCAATCAAGCCAGTCTCATCAAATGCTGGCAACACTCTAAGCAAAAATATTTCCTTCGCGCATTTTGGAGAGAATTGCCAGCAAACTAATCGGACGGTAGGAGGCGAGATTGGCTTCAGGTTTGCCAGGCAGACTACCTGGGCTCATTTCCATTGTGCTGGAAAGTGCCCATTCTCCAGGCATCTGTTGCATAGTTTATTTATAATTTATGCTGCATATCTTGTGAACGGAGTGAAGATACGTTCGAGATATTCCGCGAACGCGTTGGCCTTGTCCAGCTCTGTTCTGCACCAACTTCCATCTGACGTCTTGACAAAGAAACCAAACACGCCTGAGCCGTCTGGCTCCTTTTGGGGATCAATGGCCCAATATGTTGTACTGCCTGTAGAGTGTCAGTTGAGGCTTTGTGGTTTATTTTGCCTGAATATCGTTCGGCCTTTAGTATTGTTGCCTCTCGAGCCTCACTTTGTTTGTGTCTTTGTTATTAAAATCCAATATCTATTAAATTTTCAAACTTCTTATCTTGAACGTTGTGTCTCGGTGGACAGTAAGCAGCGGCAATTGTAATGTCGCCCAAACACTATACTTATTTGGACCCGTGCGCTTTGGATCCACTCCTTCAGTAAAGCTGGCAGCTCTATGTAGTCTAAGTTGTTGTTTTTTTTTATCAGTATTGTCACTCCCCACAAGCTCTCCTGTCACACTCCATATATGGAAAAGTATGACCTGGTAAGATTGGTTTCGGAGACTAGTAACATTTCAATCTGATTGGTCTTACACTAATGCTCGACCTCAGGCCTACCTTACACAGGTCTTCGAGTTCCAGATGGTGAGGATAGGCTTCACAACCGTGGCTAGCATTTCCGTCATCTGCCTTGGCATTTTCTCCAGCATCAACTCCAAACGGGTGATTATGGTTTCTATAGCTCATACTGTTACATTGTTAAGGTTGAGGAGCTTCACTTTGGGTGGTTGTGTTCCCTTCGCTAAGCGAGTCTACAAAGCTGACGTGTGTGTGTTTATTTAGGAACCTGATGCTGATGATGTACGCCTGTTGGTTGTGTTTTGGTGGCGGTCGTCAGTTGGGAACGCATGGAGTTTGGCCTTTTTATACGTTGCGTAGCCTTTATATAATGGAGCATGCTTTCTTCCACAATGTACACAGTACACAAGCTCGTCTTTTGCGTTGGTGCAATTACTAGAGTTGTGTTTATCACCACACTTAACACATATCGAATCTATAGTTTCATGTATATATCTAGCAGATCTTTTGCTAATGCATCAGTAACAATAAATTTAACGTTTCTGCTTTTCCGTTAGAGCCGGCAAAATAGCGCGTGATCCGATCGGCTACATAGTTTCACCATACTCCTCAACATGTAACATGTTACAAATTCCACATTCTCCGAGCATATAACATATACAAAACACTTTGTATCGACCTTGCAACGTTGTCTCCGCATTTTCTTGCAATTCGAAATCCAATCACAGCATATATCATGTTAAGCAAGTTCCAAATGATATTTGATGCCACGTGGTCAAGGGATAGCCGTTATAAGAACGCACATCTTCCGACATGAATAAATGTAAGAGCTTGAAAACTAGAACCAATCCTGACACACGGATTGAAGATATGAGTTCAGGACATTAAATAACATTAACAATCGTTCTCATCTGCTCGGATCCTAAGGTTGACCCAAATTTGCGAACTTGTGTTATTTGAACCAATTTAGTCACATTGCCTGTTAAACATGAATTTATCGCCATTAAAATTACAATCAAAATGTGTTTTATACTTATAACTTGCTCATAATTTCAGGCAGAGTCATATTTCTCTTCAAACCTTGAGTATATTTCTGCTATTCATTCCATTTTGTCACTACTTTCTTTTCATAAATTTCTGTTTGTAATTGGTGACTTTAACTTACCAGTTGTGGTATGGTCTGACTTTCCAAATGTTTTGATGCCATCCACTCCTCACGAATTCCACTCAAATTAATCTAATTCGACCTTATTTTTGAACTAATAGTTGCCTTTGAGTTTCCTTGTCATCCTACATAAGACCAGTGTTTGAACTGCGTACATGTAAGCCTATTTTGTTAGGTAAAATCTTTAGAACAAGCTGCTTCCATGACATGGATTTCGTAAAAACTTTGGAAAGAAACTGGTGGCAACTGAACTCTTTTATTTATATATTTATTTAAGTCAACTAAAAGCAGCTGACTACAAAATTAAATTTTAAACAAATGAAGTATTAAAATTATAAAATTAAAATAGGAATTCAAACAAATTTAAATTTAAATCTAAATCTGGGGAATAGAAAATAAGAAAAATTGATTTATTTAAATCGATCCAACATTTGTTGCAAGGATTAAGGAAAACCCAGAAAAACCAATCAGATCAATATATTAGTATATTAGTGTAGAATAAAGGAGTGTTAGAATATTGACAATATACTATTACTTACGTATATAATACTAGGAGCAATAGTATATAGAAGCATAGTACATTAAGTATTAATATGTAAGAGAATTAGTAAATAGGGTTACACTGTTCCTAATTAATAAACTACTAGAAGTAATAGTATATAAAAGTATCGGTATAATGAAGAATTAGAAAGAAGTAAGATAAATTGAAGAAATGTAGCTAGAATGGAAGTTAATTGTTTCTACAAAGACATAGGAAAAGAGAAGATTTTAGAGAAGAAGAGTAGATGCACTTGAGATCACGCCGTGTAGATTATTTTAATTAACACATAAAGCGTGGAATTCACCACTTTGGTAAGTGACGCATTTTTAAAAAAAAATCAATCCGATGTTATTTACACGGATTTTAGTAAAGCTTTTGACTCTGTCAATCATAATCTTCTTATCTTTAAAATCGATTGCAAAGGTTTCCCACCCTCCTTATTTTATTAGATTTCCCAAAAAGTATTACTGAGGTCTTCTACTTCGAGGCCAATTTTTGTCATTTCTGGTGTACCTCAAGGTAGTCATTTAGGACCCCTTTCATTCACTGTTTTTATTAATGACTTACCTACTATTCTGTCTCATTCCCATTGTCTCATGTATGCTGATGATGTTAAGCTTATCTGTTCATACACTGATCCCACTCAAAACTATTTGCAAGAGGATTTGAGTGCATTGCAACGGTGGTGTTTGACCAATCAGTTGCATCTTAATTGTGCAAAATGTGTGTTTATGACATTTAGTCGTTTTGGACGCTCTTAAGGCTCCTATACGATTGACAATATTCCATTGCAACGTATATCCACGGTTAAAGACTTGTGCGTCTTATTTGACTACAAATTGAATTTAAATTTGCATATCTCAACTATCACGAATGATACCAAGGGAGTAATTGTATTTTTTAAATGTTGGTCAAATAAATTTAATGATCCTTTTACCACAAAAATCTTTTACATATCTCTTGTTCAGCCGATTCTGGAACACTGTTCGTGCGTCTGGTGCCCTCAGTATAATGCCACCCAGGATCGAATTGAATCCGTTCAAAAGCAATGTGTGCTGTTCGCTTTACGTGGACTAAACTGGGAACCCAATTTTCGTCTACCGTCATACTCCAGTAGGCTTCTTCTTCTTAATATTCCTTCACTTATTAATCGTAGAAATTCTGTTTTTTTTACATAAACTGATTATAGGCAATATAGACTCTGCTTTCCTTTTAGGTCGTCTTAGTTTTTCTATTCCTCGTCGTTGTACTAGGAACTATATACCATTGTCCCTTCCTACATGAACAACAGATTCCGCCTTACACACACTCTTTCCACGCTTTATGTGTTAATTAAAATTATCTAAGTAATCTAAACAACTTGATCTCAAATGCATCCTCTCTATCTTCTTGGAATCTTCTCTTTCCTTTATCTCAGTAGAAACTTCCTTTCTAACAACATTTTTTTAATTTATCTTACTTCCTCTTATTTTTACTTTTATATACTATCACTTCTAATAGTATATTAAGTAATAACAGTGTAAGCCCTATTTACTAATTCTGTTATACATTAATACTGAATATACTATGCTTCTATATACTATTGCTCCTAATAGTATTTACGTAAGTAATTCTAATACTGCATTATTCTACACTATTATACTAACATATCGATCTGATTACGTTTTTCTGGGCTTTCCCCAATCCTTGCAACAAATGTTGGATCGACTTTAATAAATCAATTTTTCTTATATTTTTATTCCCCAAATTTAGATTTAAATTTAAATTTTAAATTTTTTTTAGTTTTATTTTGAGGTTGCTTTCCTATTTTAATTTTATAATTTTAATTAATTTTTTTTTTCTTAAATTAAATTTCGTAGTCAGCTGCTTTTAGTTGACTTAAATAAATAAATAAATAAAAGTGCTATATTCGACGAGAAAATTAGCGAATTAGAATTTGATTATCAGAATGTTAGAAATACCATTGACATAAAGCTACAAAACAAAAAAAACAAGTGACAATTATCAATTCAGAATTCCCATCATGGCCAAAATTAGAGATTGCAGAACCTTCTGGCAGCTCCAACAATTGGGATCTATTTTTCGAATTATTTTCGGAACTAATTCATAATAGAGAAGAAGCCTCGACCCTTAAGTTTTATTAATTTAAAATTTTCATTTAAATGAGAAGCAGAAAATTGTTTCTCATCGTTTCGTCAACACTATCCGCGATTCTAATTTCTGGCCTCCTCACATGATTGTTCATGCTACCACCTGTAGCACTTCCTACTAGTATACCTGCATCGAATGTGTCAAAAAACTAAAATATTTGTCTGACAATGTTACTATTGAATATCAGAATGTTCGAGATCTTCTTTCTAAACTCCAACAATTATATCTGCATAGCACATCATTTGAGTCCGATATTATCGCTTTTTTAGACTTGGTTAAACATTGCAATATCTGATTGTGAAATGTTGTCAAATAATCTTACAATATTTAAACACGACCGGGTAACTCGCAATTGTGGTGACGTATTCATTGCCGTTTAAACTACATTGAAACGCAAGTTCACATGCAACACTTAATCTGTTTTAACGAAGTATCTTCTCTAGCGTTGTATTAGGTGATATTAACTTGCCCGCCATAGCTTGGTCATTTTTCAGCAGAGCAAATTATCTAATTCCCTTCTTCCGTTTTACCAATTAAATTAAATTCCGAACAACCTAAATAGAATCTTAGATCTTGTTCGTTCTAAGTTCGTTCTATGATACACTTAACTCTCTATTAGATACCTGCATTCCTTATTCTTATCGTAAATCTAGTTTTTTTTAAACTACCTTGGTTTACAGCTTGACTCTCAAGCTTGAAAAATATTAAGTCTAAATGCTTTAAAAATTTAAGATTTCTGATTCTGATAAACTTACTTTAAACATGCATACATATAAGTTCATAATTAAAATATACGCCACATACATTTTTAAGTTTAAATGCATTTTGTATTGAGTAAACTCAACGCACCGTAATAGAATAGATAATATATGACCGCCGGCTTGCGGATCGACTTCGTCAAAATAACTGTACAGCATTGCAAGTGGCAACGGTACTGAAGGAGAAGCAGCAACGGGTACAGTATTGCAAGTGGCAACGGTACCAACTAAAATAAATGACAACGGCTGAAGCAAGGACAGCTTGCCAAGGATCGACTTCGTCAAGATAACTGTACAGCATTGCAAGTGGCAACGGTGCTGAAGGAGAAGCAGCAGCGGCAGAAACAGCAATAACTTCAGAAACAGCGATAGCTACAGTAACTGCGACAACAACCGGGACAGCAGCGGCAACAGCAAAGCAAAAGCGGAGCAAACAACAATAGGCAGCAAAAGTGAAACAACTTTCCTCCACACTGGTGGGTATATGTTTTTATAATACATGTATATAATAAGTATATATGTTATAAGTTCCAACTCAAGCCGATGCGTGTTTGAAAAAACAAATAACTAACCACTGTTAGGCCTCCAAAAAGTAAATCATGACCAAGGGTATTTATACACATATAAATTATAAACAGCCATAGCGGTAACGGAAAAAAAAAAATTTTTTTTTAAATTAACAATTTAATTAAAGAAAATATAAATTTATAAATATATTTTTCATTGTTTATTAAGAAGCAAAAATTTACAAAAATTATGTCAGATAAGACAATTGTGCTGTTACAGAAGCAGTCCGAGATAGTGAAGGAATAAGGTTTCTTGAGACAAAAAAAAGGGAATTATTAGATAGAGTTAAAGAACTCAAATTAAATTTCAAGGTAATAATACCTTATTATTAAAAATTGTTGTTCTCGATCCCGATTACTTTAACACAAAACAATTTGAGAAAGTAATGCAGGCAATTCATAATATTGAAAGGAAAGCTAATCCCTCAATAAACGGAAGATCCTTAGAGATCCCTGCACTAAATGAGAAAAGTAGCAGCGCTATAATTAAAGAATTTTAGGCTCACTTGTAGATGTAGAGAAACATATAAGTCTAGAAGATAGGTTTGAGAATCAGATTAAAAAGATGGAGAATTGTTTTAAGGAGATTGTCGACACAATAGACAATGTTCAACAACCATCAACAACAAAAAGGAATAAAATGGAGCGTTTATGGCTTCAAACCTCGAATATAATAGACTTAATCAAAGAGCGGTTTGAAAGTTCTATATTCGACAAGAGAATTAGTGATTTGGAATTTTACTTCCACAACATTAAGGAAACTCTTGATTTAAAATGGCAAAATAAAAATCAAGTAGAAGGTTCCAGTTTAGAGTTAGAAATGGCTCGAAAAGTACAGTTGTGCTTAAAATGTTTAAAGCACTCTAAGGAAAAAATGCATGAATGAAATTCTTTGTTCAAAATGCAATAAAAATCACTATACAATGCTTCATATCAATTATGAAAAATATTATGTAGAAGTTAAAATAGCTAATGGACAATATGAGAAGCTACAATCATATCGGAAGAAGCATCGCAGATTTTAAAATTACCAAAAATAAGAGCTCACACAAAAATTAGTGGGGTATCACCAGGCTCTATTACCTCAAAATACAAGGTAAAAGTATATATTCGAACCACTTGTAAAATCAGAAAGCATCAGGTTGAGGCAATTATTCTTTCAAATTTAATAAAAACTCTACCGTTTAAAACTGTCGATGTGGATAAAAAAATGGCAGAGCTATTTCACACCGCACAATTAGTTCCCGTCCCGACATACAGGGGGCAGTAGTAAGCAAACATCGATATTTTTTTTTATCGATATTGTTGATTATCATAAGCTCTGTTTAAAGTTACAAATTTAAGTTTTTAGGCTACAAATTTTAAAGTAATACAACCTTTGGGTTTTTCCACAATATGGAAAAAATGAGTTTCGTGTCCTGATTAAGCACTGTTTTTTGATAGGAAAAAATACAGTAGAAGCAAAAACTTGGCTTGATAAACAATACCCAGATTCTACTCCAGGAAAATCAACCATCAAAGATTGGTACCATGAATTTAAACGTGGTCGTGTGGACACCGAAGACGCTGAACACAGTGGCCGCCCAAAAACAGCAGTTACGCCAGAAAATGTCGCAAAAATCCGAAAAATGGTATTGGCCGATCGCAAATTGAAATTAAAGGAGATAGCTGATGCCTCAAAGATATTGGAAGGCAGTGTGTTTACGATATTACATGAACATTTGGAAATGAGAAAGCTCGCTCAAAGTGGGTGCCGCGATTCTAACACCGGACCAAAAGCAACAGCGCATCGATGCTTCCGAGACGTGTTTAAGCATGTGAAGCGCAATAGGACCGATTTTTTTCGCCGTTGCGTAACCATGGATGAAACATGGATACACCACTATACTCCAGAATCCGGTCGTCAGTCTTCTGAGTGGGTGGTAGTCGGTGAAAGCCGTCCGAAGCGTCCCAAAACACAAATATCGGCGGGTAAGGTTATGGCGTCCGTATTTTGGGATGCACATGGGATTTTATTTATAGACTACCTGGGGAAAGGTAAAACAATCAACAGCCATTATTATATAAAACTGCTGGATCGACTGGAGCGCGCTATCAAGGAAAAACGTCCACATATGGCAAAGAAGAAACCGCTGTTTCATCAGGATAATGCACCGTGCCACAAGTCTATGGCAACAATGGTGAAATTGAGTGAATTGAGGTTCGAACTACTGCCGCACCCACCCTATTCTCCAGATATAGCCCCCAGTGACTACTGGCTTTTTTCAGATCTCAAAAAGCACCTCCAGGGCAAGAGATACCGATCAAATGAGGAGCTGATTGCCGATACTGAGACCTATTTTGAGGGTAATATTTCATCCTTCTACAAAAATGGCATAGAATGGTTGGAGAAGCGCTGGACTGAGTGTGTAGCCATAGATGGGAACTATATTGATGAATAAAATAAAATTTTCAGAAAAAAATGTGTTTTTCCTTGTTAAGCCGGGAGCTTATTGATAAAGATCGAGTTCTACCATTTCACTGAATCTTTTGGGATAGTGTTTCTGCTCTCAACTAGTAAGTTTTTCCAACATCCTTGGCAAGAGAATTTTCTTTGAATTTATTTAAATTGCAATAAATTTATCCACCCAAGATATGTTTTAATCGGTTTTTAATAGAACGTAGTCAAAGCGAAGAAGGATGACATTAGTGTAAAAAAAGGGGAGGCGCGTACAGGGATAGCAACATAGCCCATTCTGACGAGTGTAGAGCGCGTGCATCTTGTGTATTTATTTAATATATATTTTTTATTATATATTATGTATTATATATTATATAACTAGCTGAAACAAATTTAACATACAAGTATGTTGTACAATTTAAAATTGTAAAAGTAATCTCGAAATTAAAAAGTAAAATAGGTCTGGGAGTATTATTAAAAATGATTTTAAATTTGAATTTTCCAACATTTGCTGCAAGCATTGCGGAAAACTCTGAAAAACCTTATCAAAACAATGTTAGTATCTACAATAGGTATCACTGAAGGTGATAGAAAAGCGAAAGTTTGATTGAACGAAGAGAATGTTCAGAAAAAAGCATGGAAATGGAAAAGTAAAGTAAACATAAAATGCGAAAAGGATTGTGCAAGGCATAATCAGTTGTGCACATAGGAAAATGTAGAGGAATATAGTAGAACAATCTATGTTGTCATTTATTAATCTTGAATAAATAAAAAAGCGAGTGTTGTTCTACGGTTAACTAAAGAGGGAAGATTTAAAAGTATGAGTCTGCTAGAGAACGGTGACAAACGAAGATTGGAATCTCAATTAACACCACGAAGGACAATAAGAAGAAATTGCTTCTGAACTGACTCTATGCGGGCGTCATTATTTTTATATTGGTGAACGGAGCGTTCATTTTTTTATCAACGCCTAATAAAGCCTAGAACGCCTTTGGCAACATTGACAATATGTAAGTTAAAATATAGCTTAGAATCGAAAAGAACATCTAAGTCTTTAACAGTAAATATACGTTCTGAAGGAAGATTACCAATGGTATATATTGGGTTGCGCAAAAAGTAATTGCGGATTTTTCATATAGTCGGCGTTCATAATTTTGTTAACAGCTTGTGACTATTTAATTGTATTTTTTCTTTTGACATTTATTAGCTGTCACTATTAGCTTGCTTTAGCAAAAAAGTGCGCGTAATTTTGTTTACATTTGTTTGTTTGGCGCCCTTTTTAATATGGAGTCCACAAAAGAGCATTTCCGTCATATTTTATATTATTATTTCCGTAAAGGAAAAAACGCAGAGCAGGTTGCTAAAAAGTTACGTGATGTGTATGGTGATAAAGCCTTAAAAGAAAGACAGTGTCAAAATTGGTTTCGCAAATTCCGTTCTGGAGATTTTTCACTTTAAGATGAGCCACGTTCAGGTCGGCCAAATGAAGTTGATGATGACCAAATCAAAGCATTAATCGAATTGGATCGTCATGTAACTCAGCGTGAGATAGGAGAGAAGTTAAATATACCAAAATCAATCGTTCATTATCACATAAAAAGTCTTGGACTGGTGAAAAAGCTTGATATTTGGGTACCACATGAATTGAAAGAAAATCATTTAACAAACCGAATTAACGCTTGTGATATGCATCTTAAACGCAATGAATTCGATCCGTTTTTAAAGCGAATCATAACTGGAGATGAAAAATGGATTGTTTACAATAACGTTAATCGAAAACGATCATGGTCCAAGCATGGTGAACCAGCTCAAACCACTTCAAAGGCTGATATCCACCAAAAGAAGGTTATGCTGTCTGTTTGGTGGGATTGGAAGGGTGTGGTATATTTTGAGCTGCTTCCAAGGAACCAAACGATTAATTCGGATGTTTACTGTCAACAACTGGACAAATTGAATGCAGCCATCAACGAGAAACGGCCAGAATTGATCAATCGTAAAGGTGTCATATTCCATCATGACAACGCCAGACCACACACATCTTTGATGACCCGGCAAAAACTGGGACAGCTTGGCTGGGAACTTTTGATGCATCCACCATATAGTCCTGACCTTGCACCCTCAGAGCACCATTTGTTTCGGTCTTTGCAAAACTCCTTAAATGGTAAAACTTTCGGCAATGATGAGGCTATAAAATCGCACTTGGTTCAGTTTTTTGCAGATAAAGGCCAGAAGTTCTATGAGCGTGGAATACAAAATTTGCCGGGAAGATGGCAAAAGGTTATCGAACAAAATGGAAATTATATATTTGATTAAAGTTCATTCTAAGTTTTATTAAAAATGCATTTACTTTCTTTTAAAAAATCCGCAATTACTTTTTGGGCAACCCAATATATCATGGTATGGCTTCAATCAGCTAAACGTCAGCGCCATGCACTTAGAGCAGTTTAGAGGAAGATGATTGGCTGAGCACCAAAGTTGCATGGAGTTTAAATCATGTTAAAGAAGACATGATAATATCAGCTAATATTTTAACATCGTCAGCATACATTAGTATACGAGAATGTGATAAGGTGGACGGTAGGTCATTAAGAAAAGGTATACAAAATAATGGACTAGAGTGGCTTCCTTGAGACTCGCCAGGCTCTACCTTTTAGGTAAGAATAAATCCAAGGTGTAAAAGAGGGAGGGAACCCAATACAACACAGCATAAAATGTAATAGATCTATGCCGTAGTCTGATAAATGAATCCTTCCAAAAGATAGATTAAAAAGATTTCAAAGAGGTTTAAGTATTAAAAGTGTTTAAAGTGCAACAAGTGGTCTTTTAAGACACAACTTGAAATATTACCCGGCTCTGGTGTGTAAGAAAATTGTCCAGATTCTATAGCAGAGAATAGGGAAGGCTCACATAGTATGGGTAGAGTTAGATACAGGTAAACTGTAGGGATAGAGATTATTATTATCAGGAATAGTTGAATAGGTGAATTGAAGAAATTTGGCAAGCAGCGAGGCGTGTAGATCTACGCTTAGAGTTTACTAAGGAATATAAGAGTTTGGGATTACTAGTAAATAGATTCTTATATCAGCCGATATATTCTGTGTAACAGTGAGAGTTAAGTAGAAAGAAGTTAGATTTACCGATCGAATATTTAGATAAGTCTGGATTATAACCACACATCTTAAGCTTTGTAAAACATTTAGACTTAATATTTTTCAAGTGTGAGAGTTTGGCTGTAAACCAAGGTGGCTTAGACGAACTAGATTTAAGATAGGAGTAAGGAATGTAAATCTAATACAGAGTTAAGTGTATCGCAGAAGGAGCTTACTATTATACATAGTGCTAATCTATTTGTTACTATTACAGGTTCAGCACTCGAAGTATAGCCAATTAAAAAAGCCAAAAATGTAGTATGCAAAATTAATTCAAATTATTAACTCAATTCAAAGAACAAAACGTGTAAAAATAATACAAAATTCAGAATCAATTCACTTTTGCTCGATATGACCATCTTTTGCCTTGACCATGGTCATGAGACGGCCCAAAAACGAATCACAACCTGTGGCTTGCAGGTATTTTGGCCCAATCGCGGACAACGGCTTTTTTTCAGCGCCTCGAGATTGATGAAATTTTTTACTCGGGTCTTGCTCTCCAAACTGGCCCACAGAGATTAATCCATGGGTTTCGCGTCTGGTGGATTCGAGAGCCATTGTGTAGACGTTATGAAGTTCGGAACGTTGTTTTTCAGTCATTCTTGGTTCACTCAAGCTTTATGAGACGGTGCCAAGTCCGGTTTAACCGTCCATGGTCTGCCACCAATATGTTTGTCTGCCCACGGCTTCAAAGTAATCTCCAGAATATTTTCCTGATAATATTGCGCAATAACCTTGACGCCAGGCTCGATGAAAACGATTGGAATGCGGCCTCCTAGCGTACCCGGTCCAGATAATGGTTTGCGTCGCCAATCGATGGCTCGTATTTTCGTATGAACGGTCCGTCATAAACCCTATCGTTTTGAGAGCTTACGAATTGGTCAATTGAAATAAATTTCTCATCAGAAAACATAATGTGCGGAAATAATAATAATATAATATATTATTATTATATATTGGATCAACAGCTCGTTCTTCAAGCTGCACCGAATCAAGTAGTAGCGCTGATGCCGACGACGCGAGACATACATGAATATAATTTATACGCGAATGTCATTAAGGAAAGGTATAAAAAATAATGTACCAGAGTGGCTTCCTTAAGGCACGGCAGAATAGACATAGACTGGTCTAAATTTGTTGATATGGGTACACCTTTTTGGGTTCTACCTTTAAAGTAAGTATAAATCCAAGGTAGAAAAGAGGGAGGAGTCCAATACAACGGAGCTTAAAATGTGAATGGTTCAATAGGTGGATTGAAAAAATTTGACAAACAAGTCAGCAGCAGCTAAGTCGCTGTTAACCTTTTCATTTCCACAAAAGAAAGAAGATGGGAGGAACGTAGATCTACGCTAAGAGTTTACGAAGCAATAGAAGAGTTTGGGATTACTAGAAAAGTGATTCTTGTATCGGGCGAATTATTCTGTGTAACCGTGAGAATTAAGTAGGAAGAAGTTAGATTTACCTATAGAATATTTAGATAACTCTAGGTTAGAGCCACACATATTTATCTTTTTAAAACATTGAAACGAACACGGGTATGTGTGCAATAACTGGTGGCATACTCTGCCTATGGGGTCGGCTTTGCTCATAACTAAGAATTATAGACAGAGTTATAAGAAGAAAAGGACATGAGTTGGACAACCATAAATTAGAGAACGAATTACACCCACAAACGAGGATTATTCAAAAAGTAAGTTTTCCTCTTCTGGCGTATGGCATTTGAATGCTTCTTATTCAAAACACAATTGGATGTTTGTAGATTAAGTTTTTAATGTATAGTAATATCTTTTATTTAGCAAACTTAAAACTTAGCGATGGGATCTTTTCGATTCCTCCAATCTATCATATGTCATAGAGATCGACGGCGTTGCCACAGTGCCTCCACGTGGGTGTGCCATAATGAAACAATATTATTTATTTTTTATATAAGTTTGAATTGGTTTGTTAAGAGAAATCTCTTCTTGTACGCAATCGTCGTTTCAAACGGCAAATCATGGCTTTAAATGATCATTGCCGTTCACCCGAACCATAAACACGCGATCGCTGCATAGTTTTGTAACTTCATAACGACCTGTAGGGCGCTTCTAAGGGTTGTTCAATTGCATCAGTTCGTACAAAAACATGGGAGCATTCGTCTATGCCCTTTATCCGAAACAAATTTTCCTTGATGTGGGGAGCTGTTGCCGTTGAACGAATCTGGCGCATGTGTTCACGAAACTTTAAAATAAATGTTTGCGGACTTTCTATGGCGTCCAAGTCATCAAAAACTCATTCGGTAGTCCCAAGGGTATTTCTGCTGCTGAAGACTGTAGGTCTTCTTTAAAGCATGTGCGCAGGCCTAACAACACAGTGGGTAATAGTTCAGTCCAAGGCGATCCCAAGTTGCTGTACAGAGTCTTGAACGACCTGTGAAAAGGGTTGATTCAAACTGAACACCTTGATCCGTGGCAATTGTTTTTGGGGTTCCAAAACGAGCAACCCAATGTCTCCAAAAAGCATTTGCTACGGTTTCTAGCCCCAGGGCAACGAGTGAATCTGTCAATCATTGTTAGACAGTAACGAAATCTATCGAAGAGAGGCATTATAACGATATCTAGGTGAACAAGGCTAAACCTGTCGCTTGGAACCGTTATTTTTAGAGGTATTAATTTGTTGTGTTGATTTATTTTAGCACGTTGACATGGGATGCCATTCCTACACCAATGTGTGATGTCCTTGCCCATTGCTGGCCAAACATATGTTTTGCGAGTTTGTTTTATTCATATATGGAGAACAACTCTTGATCGTAAGTGCTGCAGTTTTTTTCTGTACTGTTTAGCTTTTTTGAAAAAAATGCCAGCGGTTGCCATATCCCATCGACTTTTTGTTAAAGTGCTGCTCCAATTGCAAGATCCGATGCATCACATGATCACACTATGACGCTTCTCTTGCACATCTTAAATGCGAGAATAAGCTGAGGAGACCAATCGATTTTGCGTTTATCGTTTTTCTTTATATTCTTGGTAAGCTCCGTTAGGGGTGCTTGCATGTGTGAACAATTTGGCAAATTGCGTCTATAGTAATTTATTATGCCCAGAAACGACAAAGATCGCAGATAGTCTTTGGTAATTTATAATTGGATATAGCCCCTATGCGATCTGTTGGCGGTCTTACTCCCTGTTTGTTTATAACGAAACTCAAAAATCGAACTTCCATTTTAGGGATTCTGCATTTATCAAGGTTTATGCTTAAGCCATGTTCTCGAAGGATATTGAAAATGGTACGAAGATGTTTTGTGTGCTCTTCTGCATCCCGTGATGCTATTAAGATATCATCTATGTAGCAGAAAACAAAACTAAGGTCACGAAATATATTATCTATGAATCTTTGAAATGCTTGTATGGCATTTTTTAAACCAAATGGCATGTAAACGAACTCAAAGAGACCAAACGGAGTACAAGCAGCAGTTTTTTTAAAATCCTGTTCAGCCATGGGTATTTGATAATATGCCTTGACCAGATCAATTGTTGAAAATATGGTCATACCGTGCAATTGCTCCACGATGTCATGGATGTGCGATATGGGGTAGCAATCTGGTATAGAGATGATGATAAAGATAATTTGCGATAATCGCCGCATGCACGCCAAGATCCATCTTTTTTTGCGATTAGATGTAATGGGCTTGCCCACGTACTCTTGAATGGACGACAAATACCTTGAGCCACTAAGGCATTTATCTCATTCTTAGCTGCAGTTAGCTTATCTCCGGACAATCGACGGGGACGTTCTGCTACAGGTGTGTCGTTGGTTTCTATAAAGTGAGAGACAGCAATGTTTCTGTTGCGCAGCTTCCTATTGTTTGTTTGACTTATGTCTGCGAATTCCAAATTCCAATTCGAAAAACATCTGCGCCGTGTACCGTAGAGATTGAGGTATGTTGAGAGCTAACGAGACATCCTTTAGTAATAGGATTTGATTGGGATTCAATTAAACGAAGATTTGCAAGATCGATGAAAATAAATTAAAATGTACTAAAAAATCTGCTCCTATGATTGCTGTTTTTACATCCGCAATTATAAAAGACCAATTGTATTTACGATGCAAATCCAAATCTACTTCACACATGTGGTTTCCATATGTTTTAATGATGGTTTGGTTTTCGATACGAAAGTTTGGTAAATTTGGCAGCTCGGACTACATTTGCGTGCTTTCGTACCGAACTTGCTGTAATAAAAACATAACGTTGAAGATTGTTCTTTAATATTTTGGCCACTCGTATTGAAATTATTTGAACGTGGAAGCGGTGTGAATCCAGGGCGATGAGATCATTTAATTTTTTGCATATCACTCTGAAGGGCCTTGAATTTTTCATTCAGACAACGAATCTCTTTGACCAGCTCTTTTATATTACTTTGATGTGAAACAACACTGAAGTCATCCTTATTCTGCTGTCCAATAGGCTGCTGTTCAGGAGATACCGAAAAGGTTGGCGGAAATGCTCCAGCTTCCAGCATTTTATCCGTGAGCTCAGCGAGCTTTCCGAGATCAGTTTCATTCCATATTGACAAAGTTGGGCGAATTGCTTGGGGTAACTCTGCCACAAATAGAGAACGAATTAATTGGTTGTACTGTGCATCTGGTGCCAGTCGACGCATTTTTGAGAGGATTTCTGAAGGTTTTAAGCCCACATATGAGCCGCCATGTAGTAAACGTTCCAGCTTTCTGACTGACGACTCTGAGTATTTACCCAATATGCATGTTCTTAGAGCCTCCACGTTGAGAACGATATCCGTGTCCAGTTTATTTATTTTATTAAAAAAATGTATCTACATCTTGGTGTGCCAGTTAAATAATCGTTCGATCTGATGAAACCACAAATGCGAGTTTTTAAAGTTAAACTATTTATGGTCGTCCTGCAGACGTGCGCATTGCCGAAGTGGAGGCGGATTGATTTTGGTTGTTTGCGCTCATCTATTGAAGCTGCTGTTGCAGTTCACTAATTTTCCGTTCATATTCGGCCTCCATGTTACTAGATTCTATGGTTTGGCAAGAATCAAGGTCTGACATAAAATCTAGTTTGCGTCTGAATAGTGAACGTAAATGTTCACCAAAAGTATTGAAAATGTGTGTTTTGTAGTTAAATTTGTGTTTGAAATAGTCGGGGTCACCACTAAAGCAGGTTATATTGCCATTTGAATGCTTCTAATTCCAAACACAATTGGATGTTTTTAGATTAAGTTTTAAATGTCTAGTAGTCTTTTTATTAGCAAACTTAAAACTTAGCGATGGGATCTGCTCGATTTCTCCAACCTATCATATGTCATCGAGATCGACGGCGTTGCCACAGGCGTTTCGCTCAGACGCCACCTAGCAGACTCTAGCTGAACATAGTTCCAGTGTATGTTCTACCGAAAACAACGAAATTAGTTTTGGTGACCAAGAATACTGTTTCCAGTAATACGAGCTCAAAAATCATTCAGTTACCAGTGCAAGGCGTGTCCGATTGTGAAAAACGTTCGGTTATTCGTTTTTAACTGCAAAAGGGTTAAACGGTAATGAGATTCACAGTGAATTGGTGTCTATTGGTGCGAAGATGGCGCACAGATTTTTTCAATGCACGCGCAGTAGTGCACGATGAGCACCGTGCTGGACACCCAAAAGCGTCATGACGGACGATGCGATTGCAGCGGTTCAAAAAATTATTCAGAAGGACAGACAATTGACTATTGACGATATTTCGGAAATGATACCTCCTGAATGTCAAATTCACCAAACTTCAATAGTGTCGGAGAAACTTGGTTACAGTGAAGTTTGCGCAAGATGGGTCCCACGCCTGCTTTCCGATAATCACAAACAACAACGACTTCACGCCGCCCAAAAGTTTTTTTTGACCACCCATCTTACTCTCCAGACCTCGCACCAAGTGACTATTTCCTTTTCCCAAAGTTAAAAGAAAGCTTGGGTGGATAGCACTTTGTTTCAAATGACGAAATCAAACAAGTCGTCAAATCGTGGTTCAAAAAACAGGCGCGCAATTATTTAAGGAATGTTTACTTAACCTATCAAACAGATACAAAAAATGTATGTAATGGCAGCTATGTAGAAAAAAAGTTTAAGAGGTAAAGAATAAAATAAATTTAATTCTACAGCTTAAAACTTTTTTTTATTTTTTCCCCAACACAGGGAAACTTACTTTTTGAATACCCCTCGTATATATATATATTGTTGTGTAGGACTAAACTGAAATTGGTTAAATCTTTACCCGTTATGCACAATGTTACTTGGAGTGCCCTTCTTGTGAAAATTAATTCATGCTTATTGGTAATTCACATTCTTCATTTTTTCCTACCACATGGGTATATGTTGGCTTTATGTTTGAAGCTGCTATCTAAGCTGCTATCTAGATCGCTGTCGACAGGCCTGTGGACCGCGTTTCTGTATGGGATTTAAAAAGGCATTTAAATAATAAATCAACTTATTTCAAAACATACAAGCCATACCACCCTAATTTATTTATTGGAAGGTAATTATTTTAATTTGATTAATTATTTATATTTAATTACTTAAAGTCGTTAATCTTAAAGGCAGTGGAGCGGTACTCTAGAAAATACTGAGGCTAATTATTTAACCTGGTATGCCTATATAAAGAAAGAGAACCTCAGCGTGTAGCTGCTGGTTTTTTGGAAAAGTAGCCGGTATTAATACAAATTTCAGGCCACCGTCTTAAAAGAGTAAACCCCATAAGCACAGGTTTGATAGTAGTCTATACAACGAATATAAAATCTAAAAAAGGGTGTAAATACGAGTCTACCATATATCCTTTGCATATAACTGACCAAGTTTTTAACCATTAAGGTCTTCTAACAAATAAAGGGAGCTACCAAGTTTTTTCTTTATGCGGACTTTTTTTTAGCAATTGGGTTTAGCTTAGCACTAAAGTTGGTTGCAGCGTTACTCAATACAAAATTTCGTTTTAAAACTTTCTGCCCAACATTAAATGAACGAGACTTAGCACGCAAGTCATATTGTTGATTAACACAAAGCATCGCCATCGTAATTTAAGTTAATTTTCATTTTTGTGTTTTCAAACACTATATTTTTGGGATTTTTAGTGACGCCGCGACACAGCTTTAAGTTTTTGTTACAGTCCACACACACACGCACACACATACACAAGAAGAAAAGGAAAAATTGGAAATACAACAATTTAATGTTCCATGAACTTTAAGTCGTTTTATTCATCATCATATTATGGTCCTCAAACTGGATCGCTGATTGTTTAAAAAATGGAACAATAAAAGCTGGTAAAAACAGCAAAAAGCCGTGCGAAGGCAAGCGTCACGCGATTGCTAACGGCGTCCCAAGATCCACGTGCGGGATCAAATTGGGAAGTGGATAAAATAAACGTGCTATTGGAGAGGCTCAATACCGTCTGGAAGGAATTTGAGACTTTAAGCGACAGAATGGCCCTTTCCGATGGGAAAGAGGGATATGTTGTTCCAGCCATCGACAACGAGAAATACTTGCGTGCAAGTGCATTGCTGCACTCGTTAAAACGAGCTTGTGAGCCAAGAGAGAGCGAGGGAGGGAACAAACCCGGAGGTAACCAGGACATCGACGAGATCGCATCGCAAGTATCAGGAGCTGACGAAAACTTGGTTCGTCTGCCACAGAAACAGCAAGAGCTGAACGAGCGTTTGGCGCAGCAACAAACAATGCTGTTGAGCTCAAACTCGTCAGCAATTGGAAAATAAAGCAATTTAATGGAGACTTCAAATAATGGCCTGCTTTCATGAACGTGAATTGGAATCGCCAAGTATAAACGATTTGTTCAAATTTTTGGACCGACGCTGCGAGGAATTTGAGCTTAGCAAAACTGAGATGGACACAGACATCAAAGGTAGTCAACAAAAAAACAAAGCCAAGCGATCGTCACACGCTTTGGTATCGCTGGAATAAATGGTATCGCTTGTGTAAAATGCAGCTCCAAGGAACACAAGTTGTCCGAAGTTTGCTGAACTGCCAATCGACCAAAGACGAACATTCGTTAAAGCTATATCCTTGTGCTTTAACTGCCTCAGGCTTGGGCATGTGTCGCGAAAGTGTGAATCAATTTACATGCAAATTTTGCCACACTCATCACCAATCTCTACTACATATAGAGAATGGTACTCCGCAATCCACTGCAACCAGGGCGCAGCCAATAATTGACGAGCAGCGCATCCACAGCACACCTGAAGAGACTACGGATCATCAATTACTACACAGCCACAAGGGCTTCGGAAACGCGCATTGCCAACAGCTCGAGTGTTCGTTCGAAACGCAAAAGGATCACACACTATATGTCGGGTGCTGTTGGACATACAGGCACTTGGACTTGCACGTTTTCCGTCACGTATACTGGTGTCGGGAATTTCATCAATAAAGGCGGCGACAACCAGAGGCTGCAGCACACTGGACATACAACCGACCATCTCTGAGCATACCATTAAGGTACGAGCTCAGGTACTCAGTAAAATCACGTCTACGTTGGCAAGACATGATATAGACGCCGTAGCACTAAAGGCGTTCGATAGTTTCGATCTAGCGGATGCTGAGAATCAATCGTTGGCGCCAGTAGATATACTTTTGGGCAGCGATTATGTTTGGACCGTGTTCACTGGTCAAAAGATGTTTAACAGTCAGGGGAACATCATCGCTATTTCAACAATTTTTGGATGGGTCATAACTGCTATTATGGCCAGCAGCTCATCATCTACAACAACAATGCACACGGCTATTGACATTGATGCATCGCTTCGACGCTTTTGGGAGCTGGAGGATGTCAACCAGGAATTTCATCGGGAACCAGGCGACGATGAAGTTGAGCAACACTTTATGAATACACACACTCGAGACTCCAAGGGGCGTTACATCGTCGAGCTTCCATTCAAGGATCCAAATCAAAAGTTTTCTGATACACTATAGGGAGCACTAGCAAGATCCAAGGGTGTCGAACGCCGCCTGTAACAGAATCCCGATCTACACTCACAATATGTACAGTTTATGCGTGATTATCTAAATTTGGGTCACATGCGAGAACTATCACCAAAGGACATTGACAAGAAGCCATGCTTTTATTTGCCACATCATCTAGTAATTATGCAAAAATTAAGAGTAGTTTTTGACGGCTCGTTTAAGGATACAAGTGGAAAGGCCTTGAACGATGCGCTACACATTGGACCCAGTATTTTGCGAAACCTATTCTCAATTTGTATACGCTTCAGAATGTTTAAATTCGTCTTTTCCGCAGGTAAAGTAAAATGTATCAACAAATCTGGGTGGCTGCAAATCATTGTAGTTACCAGTGAATTGTATGGCGAGAAGATGAAAGCACTTTCATTAAGCACTATGAGCTCTCCACGGTAACATACGACACTTCTAGTGCATCATTATTGGCAGTGAGGGTTCTGGACCAATTAGCTCACGTCCATCAACACGAGTTTTCCACTGCAGCAAAAATAGTAAAGGAGGAGTTCTACATGGACGACGTACTCACAAGAGCATACACAGAGAAGGAGCTTATTCGAAAGCGGGATGAGTTGATTCAGCTAATGGAACGGGCAGGCATGGAACTTGGCAAATGGGTCTCCAACTCATCACGCATTTCTTGCGGAAATCTCACTACAACTAACCGGCATGGAAAGGGATTTAAATCTACAGCAAAAGTTCTTGGCATTCATTGGGATCCAGACACTTTATCGTACAATGTGTGCCTTTCTTCGAATCCGGATAGCACCAAGCGACAAGTGCTGACCCACTGGGTATTCTGTTGCCAGTGGTGGTGCAATTTAAATTTCTGTTTCAAGAATTGTGGCTACTCGATCTCGGCTGGGATATGGAACTTCTCCAAAGATTGCTGATTGGTGGAAAAAATGCCGTAACGACCTCAATGTACTCCAGGAACTTCGTCTTCCACGATTTGAACAGGGAAGATCATACGAACTGCATGGATTTTCAGATGCTTCCATCAAGACATACGTTGCAGTTATTTACAGCAGATTGGTAAAATCAAATGGCACTGTATCACTTTCACTCATCGCAGGAAAAACTAGAGTTGCTTCGCTGAAGCAGCAATCGCTACCGCGCCTCGAACAGTGTGGTGCTTTGCTAATGAGCTGACTCATCTTATCTATCAAGGCTGCTCTACAACATACGAACATTGAAATACATGCATGTTGCGATTCAACCATTGTTTTGGCTTGGCTTTCACAGGAAGCATCGAAGCTAAAAATATTTGGTGCAAATAGAACGTCAGAAATACTCGATGCTATATCACGCAATGCATGGCATCATATAAATACCAAGGAAAATCCTGCAGACTGCACCCCGAGGTACGCAGAACTGCTTAATTTCGACCTGTGGTGGATGGGACCCTTATGGCTGCATGATCCAGAGAAACTCGCAGTAAAGTTGAGCTCTACAAAATTCTGTTTGTTACTTTTTGACAACTATGGCAAAGAAGAAGAGAAGACCACCATATTGACAACTCACGAAGACAACTAATTTTTTCCGTGCGAAGCACTTGTGCAGCTCGTCTCGTCTTGGACAAAACGTATTATGCGTATTATGACTTACGTCTTGCGCTGAATCTAAAGGACCAGGGCTCTTAGATCAGGCATGTTAGCAAGTAGCAAAGGGCTGATACTTGAGGAGATCCAGGCTGCTCACATTCTTTGCCTAAAAACAGCTCAAGAGTGTTTCAAAGAGGATCGAAATCTACTGCTGGAGAACAAACCACTTCGGAGCCGCTCTCAGCTGCTCAAGCTTTCTCCGAGAATTAAATAGTGCCCCATCAATATAACTTCATCAACATCCCCATATCAAATATTAATACTTTAAAAATCCTGGGTATAATATTCAACAATAGGTACACATGGCCTAATCAATATATCAACGCTCTTTAAATCTTTGATTCAAAGAATAAATATCCTCAAATGTCTATCAAATAACACTTATCGCTGTAGTCAACTAACGGTCATATCAATTGTTAAACTCCTAGTAATGTCCAAAATAGATTTCGGTCTGCACATCTACGGTTACGCCCCTACCACCCAATCCAACAAAATAAAAAGCATTTACCTCTCCGCAATCCGCTTTGCTCTTGGAGCTTTTAAAACCAGACCATTAGACATGATCTTTGAATCTGAGAAAATGCCGCTCGAAATGAGGAGAGATCTTGTTACAACTAAACTCATTAAAACAATTCTCGAATCCAATAATTCTCCGCTTGCAAAAGCCGTTTGGCGAATTCACAATTCAAAAAAATCAACCCTAAAAATACCCTCATCCTTAAACAGAGCACTCGAATCTAATCACAAACTAAACCTCCCTACACAACTAATTCCTCTGTTTAAAGATAAAATTCCCCCATGGTAAGAAAAACTACACATTAACACTTCCTTTCAAGAATCCCAAAAATTAACATCTACCTTTATTTTCCACCAAAAATTCCTGCAAATAAAAGATTTACTGACATCACACTTATTTATATACACCAACGGCTCAAAATCTGGAAATTGAGAATCATTCGGTATTGTCTACAACAACCTCTCCAATCCTTTCTTGTCTCCCTACCATTCGTCCATCCTTGCCGCAGAAGTAATTGCCATTTACAAAGCAATACAGCTTGCAAAACAACGTAACATTCCGGTTGCCATATGTACAGACTCCTTATCAGCCATAGAAGCAAAGTCAAACACGCTCAAATACTCTTACTACCCTGTCTACATTAGACAAACAAGAGCACTCAATTATCCCCGTATTAAATTTATCTGGATACCCGGACATTGCAATATAAAAGGCTAAAACGGCACCTAAATTCCCACTAACATTCCACATTAATATTTCAGACATTATAAATTATAGAAAAACAAACTATCAAAGCAAACTATCATCTTCCTTAACATACACAAATAATTACCACAAATCACAAAACACACTCACAACATTGATCTATGACTACGGAAAAATCCACCAAGATACCGGAATAAACCCTCCAGACTCCTCCAAGATCATTCGTCTTCACCTAGGTCACACCAACCTCACCCACAGACACGTTTTTGACCGTAACCACACTACATCCTATATCAACTGCGAACTGTGCAACACCAACACCCCAAACTCAGGCAAACACTTCATCTCACACTTCCCCCAATTAAACAGATCCAGACATAAATACTTTTCCAATACTGATCCCTTAACTGCCCTTTTTAGTCCCTCAAAAGACAACAAAATAAATCTATTTAATTTTCTAAGAGCACCAAACATACTACACGAGCTATAATAATTTTACTCATCTAATTAATCTTCAGTTAATAACAAATTTAACCAATACAAACTCAAAAAAAAAATAAATAAACCCATGTACATACCGCATAAATAATAAAACAAACTTAAAGGCAAAGTCGCTAAAGCTTACAATAAATTTTAGTTTAACAGTAATTTTAATAACCTTTAAGCTTTTGTAAAAAAAAAATAAAATAAGTATCTGCGACTCTAATTTCTGGCCTCCTCACATGATTGTTCATGAGTTGAAGCCAAAAAAACGAGCGCCGCTACCACCTGTATTACTTCCTACTAATATACGATAAGATATTTTGCTGACTATGTTACTATTCAATATCAGAATGTAAGAGATCTTCTATCGCTTTTTCTGAGACTTAATTAAACATTACCATATCTGATTGTGAAATTTTGTCAAATAATTTTACAATATTAACCGATAATTGGTAGCGTTGCAGTCGTCCTCTGAAATTGAAATAGTTGCTGTAGAAGTAACTCTTCCATCATCTGCTCTCTTTATCATCTGTTCTTATATTCCTCCTGCTTCTGATATACAAGATATTATGCAACATTTAAGATGTATTATCGCAATATTTTCTTTAATTCCCTCCTCTCAACTTGAATTCTTCGATTGCATATTTGATTTGTTCTTTACCAATTGAACTCAATTCCTAACAACCTAAATAGAATCTTAGATCTTATTTTTATAAATTATTACTCTAATGCTTCTGTCTCAGTTCAAATTCTTTATCTCTACCTGAAGATCCTTGTCTTCCTTCTATAGAAATCTGTCTCTATATGTCTAAGCAATATATCTAATCCTTGCAAGTGATTGGTTCTGATACTAATATTCTCTATCTCTACAGTATACCTTTATCTAACTTTATTTTCGCTCGCATAATATGTGAGTCTTTCCTACTCTCTGCTATACAATCTGTAAAATTTTCTTACTCACGGGGGCCGGATTATATTCGAAGTTGTGTCTTAAAAGAGTGTAGCACTTCTTTACTAAAGCCTCTTCTTAAACTATTTAATCTATCACTTACCACCGGAGTCTTTCCATTTCTTTGAAAATACTCATTTATTTTACCACTCCATAAAAAAGTTGGAAAATTTAATATCCCTTATTACAGAGGTTTTAAAAATATCACTGCTTAAAAATATCATTACGATAACTTTGCAAACATATACATGTACTACTGTTATATAAAGCTTATGCTGCTGTAGATGGTGGGATTACCGTTATCTACGGTTCAAGCTGATGCAGCGAACATCCTTCTCCCCGTTCTTGTATTACGGGTTTCAACAGCTTAATCCACTGGAAGGATGAATCAGCAAACTTGCTGACTGCACATCTTATGGTTCTATCAGCTATTCGGAGTATAGTAGCTCGTATGACGCTTCTCCAGTTATGGACTTTGTAAGTCAGGTAAGTTGCCTTTAAAAGGCTGAAGATTTTCGTCTTTGATGCAAACAATGGGGTTGACCTGAATTTCACTGCCAAAGATAAAACCGATAGTATGTAGTTATATAACAATTAACACAAAATTTGGCTAAGAAACGACTTTTAGCTTAAACGCAAAGATATGATGGATTTTCTGGAAGTGGAGTAAGCGGTCGAGTATTAATTATTACCTTGATTTTGCATACAAGCATCGGCAGTTGGTAAAAATCGGAAGCGATGCGATGGCTGTAAATGATGCGTGGGCACATTTACTGTCGCATCCTAAAGACCAAATACATTCTGAAATATCACAATATTTTGGACACATCTGAAAATCCGCTGCATCATGCACGACAAGAATTTATGTATTTGAACGCCAGCGAAATATCGTCGCTGTTGTTCATCTCTTGTTTTCTTGTTGCAGCTTCCATTGGCAATATATCAGTCGGATTAGTAACAACCCAAAGAATATGTTAGCTTGAAGCTCAAAAAATTTCTAATTGAACTTGATGCACGTGTCAGTCATCATCAGTCAACTTCATTATATCAACTTTTTTTCAGCCTAGAAGCGGTAGCATTATAATCCTTGTTCAAAGATTCAGTGAATGGTATGCGCAATTAATTTATATAAGTTATGTACGTCTATTTGAATTTCCAACTGAGTATGCATAGGTACAAGATTGAACACAGAAGAGAATGGTCGATGATTTCAAAACAAACCTTAAAAAATAGTTCGAGCAATTAAAGTATATTATTTGTATACTGAAAGATCTTGCCTAAGCTGATATGAGAGTTGCCAAGGACCAGCCCTATTCTTTAAAGAGAGCGTCGAGTTCCTGGTCATCGTGGTTTCCCAAGATAGAACAAGGACATGTCCTAAAAAGGTTAAGTTTTCAATCTACGAACATTTTTGGGCCTTGCTAGCAATAACAGAGCTTTTATAAGAGACTTTGCGACCATTGGAAGCGCTTTTAGGAACATCTTAAAGGGTGCAAGTAATTCAGAAGTGTTCCAGTTTGATTCGAGAATGTGCAAAGATGCATTTGACAAGCTGAGAAACAATCTTGATTCCGAGTACGTTATCACCCCTTGATTTGACTTCAGATACCTCCGCATACGGGATTGTTGCAGTGCTCTCCCAGGAAGGCAGGCTCATCATCATCACACCAAAGGGCAGGGAAGTCAACTATGCCACTAATGAAAGGGATGGGTCTAAGGCAAGCTCCAACACTATTTATATGGTAATCGAGACATCCCCATTTGCACTGACCATCAGCCATTTAATTTGTGTCCGATAAAATCCAGATTCCAAGATAGAAAAAACATTAATCTTTCAACGCCTTATCTTATAACAACGAGCTTACTGCTGACCAAGCGCGGTCACTCACCCCCAATCCAATCAAAACCAATACGCTCAGTATGACAACAAATGACTGAGCGCGATCTTGCTCGCCGTCAATTTCAATAACAACAAACATGCTAATGAACGAAATGCGTACTTCCCCCATGCCGAACCTCACTCTGCAACAAGTGCACACGACAAAATTGTGCACATCAACGGTAACTAGCATAGTAACTTCTCTCTCGAGTACAACTGCTACAACAACAAAAACTGCAACCGTATTACCCGCTCGCTCTATCGCTTCGACAACAACCGCTGCCTCTGCTAAGTCAGCAATGTTACCTGCACTCCCAGCAAAAAAAAGTTCGGCCATACAGACTGGTATGGATCGCTATATACAAATTAAGCGAAAACTTAGCCCACAAAATTTGTCAAAGGGCAACCAACCCAAAATAAACCGCAGTAATCCAAATCAAACACCCACTGAAAGTAACAGATTTGCAATTCTCGCAGACGTACTGGATGAACCTGATACTGAAAAAGACATCAGGAAAAAGCCGAAACCGCCACCAATATAGACAAAAAAGCTCTAATGATCTCGTTAACAAAATAGTAGACCTGATTGGAAAAGGTAATTTTCAAATAATTCCCCTTACCAAAGGAATTATTCACGAGACCAAAGTGCAAGTCAAAACCGAAGATAACTACAGAGTGCTGACCAAATACCTAAACGATACCAACATAAACTTCTATACGTATCAACTAAAAAGCAGCAAAGGCCTGCAAGTGGTACTAAAGGGCATCGAAACTGATGTAAAACCTGCTGATATCTCAGAGGCTCTGAAGGAACATGGATTCAAGGAATGGTCATCAACATATTAAACCAGCACAAGAAGCCCCAACCTATGTTCAAAGTCGAACTTGAACCAGATAATAAGGCACTCAAGAAAAACGAAGTGAATCCAATCTATAAACTGCAGTTTCTACTGCACCGTAGAATCACTGTCGAACAGCCACATAAGCGCAATGGACCAGTGCAGTGTGCAAGCTGTCAAGAGTTCGGCTACTACTGTACGCTTCGCCCTGTATGCAGTGCTTGTGGAGAACTCCACAACTCTGTAAGCTGCCCTCAAAATAGAGACGACCCCAGCACCAAAAAGTGTGGTAATTGTGGAGGCAATCATACAGCAAATTACAGAGGTTGCCCTGTGTACAAGGAACTAAAAAACCGGATACGTCAACGAGTGTCTTCACTACACTCCCAAAATGTACAAAGTACATTTACACCCTCAAAATGTAATGGAAACGTAACGCTCGCAAATACATATATACCATCTAAAACAAATGAAAACGTAACATATGCTAGAGCACTTAAAACTGGCCTGGTTAGCCCCGCACCCACAAGTGCTATACCACCTTTTGCTTACACCGAGCAGACACACAAACACCAACCAATAATACATCCACAAAACAACATTGAATCGTTGACAATCAATCTGCAAGAAAGCATGAAAGAATTCATGACATTTATGCGCACGACTATGCAAGACCTCATGCACAATCAAAATCTTTTGATACAAATGCTTGTATCACAACAATCAAAATAATTTCTTCCCTACGTTTGGCACTGTGGAACGCCACCGGCGTTTCACGACACAAACTTGAACTGACTCAATTTCTCCATGATAAGCAAATCGACGTGATGCAACTTGCGGAAACACACCTCACAAGCAAGTTTAACTTCCAAATACAGGGCTACTCTTTCTACGGCACAAATCACCAAGATGGAAAAGCACATGGTGGTTCTGGAATCTTAATAAGAAACCGTTTTAAACACGTTTTTCGCAGTGATTTTGCCAAAAATTACCTACAAGCGACATCTATTAATATATACTTGTTCAGGTATGAACATGATACGCTGCACGTCTGCGCGCAGCTCAATATCTTACAACAGCACTTATCATAACCGCTTGTGTCAGGATAAGGATTGGGCATAAATGAGTTCCAGATGTGGATAAGCGATCGTCTTACAAGCGACCGTAATAAATAATAAACACGCAGTCGTCTTACTAACGACTGCATTAGAGATAAGGATATTGTAAGAGTAAGAATTTTACAATAAATAAAGGATCGCTCAGCCGAGCGAGCCAGTTCGAAACTAAACGTCGACTCTAGTGTGTATTTTTATAAGAGTTCGAAGCTATACATCGACTCAAGTATATTATTATACATTTTTTGATCCTTCGAGTTTTTACAGCGTGTTTTGGCTTATAACAGAACAGTGGAAAATAAAATATTATAAAATTATAAAAAACTGCAATTTAAAGCAAGTCAAGCGTGTTCTGTGGCTTACAACAGAACGGTGAATATTAAGTGCCAATAAAAAAAAAGTTCAACCAATTGAAAATGTTGAAGGAGAAGCATATTGAAGAAGAATTAAAGAAGCAGGTGTCTCTCAGGGAAGAGTTTCACAAGCTGATCAATCAAGGTGCAAGCCTGCACTTGATTGGAAATGTAATAGCGGAGTTCAAAACCATCAACTCAGCTCTGTTAAAAATCGGGATTATTGATCACGAATATTTTAATTGTAAAATATTCGATTCGACAATGGCGCACTGGGCAGCATACAAAATGACGATATCTCAAGTAAAGTCAGATGATCATGTGGGTGAAGATGCTGCTGAGGAACCTGCCGGGCCTTCCAAAAAAACATGTTGAGCAGACGGAAAAGAATGATTCTGAACGAAGCACCAAAAGCAGCGTAAGCCCAATTGACAGCATGGTCGAAAGAGTTGACAGGCAAGCAGTCCGTCTGCGTAATGAAATGGAAAGAACCAAAATTCATTTGGCACATCCAACTAAAGATGAACTGATGGACATAAAGGAGAGTATAAATGTCCCAATGGAGTCGATTCAAAGCATACTGACTATGCTAGAAATCAAATATGAATGGTGGGCTTTTAATACTGATGAAATCGATGATTTGAAAGTCGAGGTTAAAATTCTGTCAAGCAAAATAGATAGAAAAATTTCAGAATTACAAAAGCTATCAACAGATGGATATAAAAGGCAAGATGCCCCAAAGGTGGATCTACCACAGTTTGATGGCAACTCCAAGGAATGGCTAAACTTCTACGGAATATTTACGGAGATTATTCACGAAAGAGTAGATATCAGCGACACAATAAAGCTGAACTACCTAAGGTCATGTCTCAAAGGAGATGCAAACACAATGGTCAGTCACCTACTGATCGGCTCAGCTGCAAATTATAAGGCGGCGTGGGAACTTATATGTAAGCGGTATGAAAATAATCGTAAAATTTTCGCCGACCGGCTTAACATATTACTGGAGTTGGAAACTCTGAAATGCGACTCCGAAGAGAGAATTCGCAACTTTCTGGATACAGCCACTGAGTGTATCTATATTATAAAGGAAAAAGCAAAGATTGGCGAGCAAGCTGATGTAATTTTTGCCCAAATTCTACTTCGGCGGTTTTCAACGGAGGCTCTTCAGCAGTACGAGCAACATGTAAAAACAAAAAACCGAGAGATTCAATCACTTAATGATGTATGGGATTTCTTAAACCAGCTACACAATGCAGTAGATTCTGTTCAAAAAAGTGTTGTTAAAGGATCAAAACAACATCAGCAAAGACCATGCCGTTTTTGTTCAATAAATGGACATGATACAGATAGATGCCAAAAATTTAAGGCTGCTTCGGTGAGCAAACGTAAGGAGATTGTTAAAAAGCATCATTTATGTTTTCGTTGTTTTGGCACTCATAACATAATAGAATGCAAAAAAGAGTGGAAATGCCAAAAATGTAACAAAAATCATAACACTTTGTTACACGAGGACACCAAAAGGGAAAGTGTAAATTGTCTCAAGCAAAATACTGAGCATGAAACACTATTGGCTACAGCAGTGATTAACGTTAAAAATGCATGCGGTACCTTCGAGCAACTACGTGCACTAATGGATGGAGGATCGCAACGCACAATAATCTCCGAGGAAGCAGCGCAACTTTTGGGGCTGCAAAGATCTAAGGAGTCAGTGGAAATTCAAGGAATGTCCTCACATGGCGTTGAACTATCAAAACACAGCGTTAAGCTTGAAATCAAGCCAAGATTTCCAAGTAAATTCAACACAAGAACTGTGGCTCTGGTATTGCCTAAACTACAAAGAACTCTTCCTAACAAAAATATTGATATTGACATCAATAAGGATTGGAAAAATTGTTCGTTAGCTGATCCAAACTTCAACAAGGCCAGCAGAATTGATCTGATAATTGGTGCAGACCTGTTTCCCATTTTTATGATGGGTCAGGTCAAAACCATCAATGAAGCGCTGGAACAGAAGACGAGACTTGGATGGATCATTTCTGGAAATATTGCCCGGGCCCCCCAAAAGACGATTTTGTCAGCGACTACAACTGTCAACCTTGATGACCTGGAGCGCTTCTGGGAACTGGAGGAAGAAAAAACCGAGGATGTGGGAGAAAATCTGCGTTGTGAACAATATTACCAGGAGACAACAATAGTTGATTCAGATGGAAGACTCATAGTGGCAAATTCCCTTCCGTAGCGAATTTGAATTGGGAGACTCGCGTAAGCAAGCAGAAGCAAGGCTGATACAAATGGAAAAGAAATTTAAGAATAACAAAAGTTTATTCAACCAATACAAGGATTTCATGAGAGAGTACCTACAGCTCGGCCACATGGTAGCAGTAAACACAACGGGTCAAGGAAAATACTACCTGCCGCACCAAGCAGTTATTAGGCCAGACAGCCTGACTACAAAACTAAGAGTGGTTTTTGAGGCCTCAGCAAAAACTACTAATGGGTGTAGTCTTAACGTTGCAATGGCAATAGGACCCAAAATTCAAAGGGACATATTTGACATTTTAACATGTTGGAGAATGTGGCAATATGTAATAACAGCAGATGTCGAAAAAATGTACTGCCAAATTAAAATAACACCAGCTGATCAGGAGTATCAGTATATCGTATGGAGAGAAAACGTAAGGGAACCACTACAAGAGTACAAGCTAACAACCGTGACATATGGAACATCTGCTGCACCGTTTCTAGCTGTGCGCTCATTGCAGAAACTGGCGGACACTTACTGCCAACGTGATGAAACATTGGCTAAAGTCATCAAACAAGATTTTTATATGGGCGACTTGATGACCGGTGCAAATACAATTAAAAACTGCATCGAAATTCAGCAGAACATAAGAGCTGTCATGGAAAAAGTTGGAGCAGCAAGAAAATTGGATATTAGCACCGGTATTAGAGCGGGATGGCATTACCTGGCACTTTATTCCCCCGGGAAGTCCACACATGGGTGGATTGTGGGAAGCTGGAGTCAAATCCATGAAATACCATTTAAATCGGATCCTCGGCGACAACAGCTGGACATATGAAGAGTTCTCGACGCTGTTATGTCGCATAGAGGCAGTGCTGAACTCACGTCCTCTGATCCCATTAGAAAATGGTAACGAGACAGACGATGTGCTTTCAGCGGGACATTTTCTAGTGCGAAGACCACTAAAGAGTGCACCTGAACATACAGATGTGCAGGAGAAAATAGAAAAATAGCGGATGACAGCAAAATTTTGGAAAAAATGGAAAGATGCTGATGAAACTACACCGTTGAAGCCTCATTCAAAATGACGTGTGTAATGACAGAATGTAGGGATCAATCATTTTGGAAGGAGCTTGAATCCCACAATCGCTGGTTATTTAAAACATTCGAAAATACATCGGGTCATGTTCAATGCAGTGACTCACATCATCAAATAATATCAATACCTAAAGTTGGCATAGTGGACCTCGAAGAGGGATGCTCGTTAAGATTGAAAGGTATAACTCTACAGGTCCCTCAGAGCGTGCATTCATCATATAAAGCGAACTACTCAATCCACTTCGTAAAGGAAGCCAACGAGCAAACACCCTTTGAGCTAACACCAGTTGGTTCTATAACAGTGAGCAACACAAAGGAACTAGAACGGCTGCACAAAATGATTCAATATCTCGACAGCCACAAAGTACATCTGGGCGACTTGCATTTTTTCACAGCAAGTGGTCACACATCGCTGGTGTTAGTCATTGTGGTCATTACAGTTCTTGTAGTTTATGCAAGAATGAAGTATTTACAAAATAGACAGCTTCTGGCTGTCACATTTACAGCCCCCCCGGAGAATGTTCAGGTATGAACATGATACGCTGCACGTCTGCGCGCAGCTCAATATCTTACAACAGCACTTATCATAACCGCTTGTGTCAGGATAAGGATTGGGCATAAATGAGTTCCAGATGTGGATAAGCGCTCGTCTTACAAGCGACCGTAATAAATAATAAACACGCAGTCGTCTTACTAACGACTGCATTAGAGATAAGGATAGATATTGTTAGAGTAAGAATTTTACAATAAGTAAAGGATCGCTCAGCCGAACGAGCCAGTTCGAAACTAAACGTCGACTCTAGTGTGTATTTTTATACGAGTTCGAAGCTATACATCGACTCAAGTATATAATTATACATACTCGTGTAGTGGTTATCTAAATCTTGCCGCGGTGTACTGTCCTCCGCGCTTCACAATATCCGAAGTTGAATTTATGGGTTTCTTTAGCACGCTAGGAGAACGGTTCATAGCAGCAGGTGACTGCAACGCCAAGCACACGCACTGGGAATCTCGTCTTGTGACCCCAAAAGAAAAGCAGCTATATAACGCAATCTCTACTGTTAGTAACAAGCTCGACTTTGTTTCCTCGGGTAGACTTACTTACTGGCCAACAGATCCCAAAAAACTGTCTGACTTAATTGATTTAGCCATAACAAAAAATATTCCACGCAATCTGATTTTCGCGGAATCCCTTTCGGACCTATCATCTGACCACTCGCCCGTACTCCTAAGTCATCTACAGCGCCCGGATCTTGAGGAGCAGTCATTCAGATTAACATCATACAGAACTGACTGGATTAAATACAATACAATATATAAGCTCTCACATCGCACTTACTCCAAGGCTCAATGACAAAGCTGATGTAGATCATATTGTACACCATCTGGAGTCTGTTCTAGTCGCGGCAGCACGTAATGCAAAACCACAATCTGCAAATGCACCGCCAAAGATAAAAAAGACGAAAGCACAAATAGAGCAGCTCGTTCTAGAGAAGCGTCGTTTAAGAGGAGAATGGCAATCTCACAGATCGCCATCCGCAAAGCAAAAGCTTTAAGACGCCACAAGAAGACTTACAAAAGCGTTAAAACAAGAGCAGGATTTTTGCCATCGCAGCTATATAGAGAAACTATCCCCATCAAGTACAAAACACCCACTATGGAGAGCCCGTCCATCACTATGCCCACCTGTAGAAACAGTTATGCCAATAAGAAACTCGGCAGGCGAGTGGGTACGCAGTGACGAAGACAGAGCATCCACTTTCACCATGCATCTTCAAAATGTATTTCAAGCAAACCTTGCAACAAACGCATTCACATTACCGCAGCTAGCAGACGAAAATCAACTGTCGTATTCTCCAATTATATTCAGACCGCAAGAGATTGTTAAAATCGTTAAAGAATAACTCCAAACGAAAAAGTCACCAGGATGCGACCTAATAATAAGATGATTATTGAACTACCTCACTGCAAAGTCTGTACCATCTGCGAACTGTTTAATGCGATAACCAGACTTGGCAATTTTCCAGACAGATGGAAAAAATCTGTCATTATAATGATACCTAGGCCTGGTCCCCGGTCCCCGCATCATATAGGCCCATAAGCCTACTATCATGTTTATCAAAACTCCTCGTACTTCTCCTTCGTACTGCATTTGAATATCGGGAGTACTGTTCTGCGATATTTTTGGACGTGGCCCAAGCCTTTGTCAGAGTCTGGCTAAATGGACTGATGTATAAAATAAAAACAATGCTCCCTAGTTGCACACACAATCAACAGAGCATTTTCAGTGAGATGCAACGCCGCCATGTCAGTTGAGCATATCATAAAAGCTGGAGTTCCTTAAGGCAGCGTTCTTGGTCCTACGCTATACATCCTTTACACAACGGACATCCCCACGAGTAGCCAAATGTTAATATCCACATTTGCTGATGATACAGCGATACTAAGTCGTTCGAAATGCCCACTGCGAGCAACAGCACAACTTGCTGGACATGTGGCGACTGTTGAGAAATGGCTATCTGACTGGCGAATAAAAATTAATGAGCAAAAATGCAAGCATGTTACGTTTACTTTAAACTAACAAGACTGCCCTTCAGTTACACTATACAATACTGTAATCCCAAAAGCAAACGAAGTAACGTATCTTGGCGTACACCTTGACAGACGCCTCACCTGGCGCAGGCACATTAAAGCTAAAAGGACGCAACTAAAGCTGAGAGCCAACAGCCTCCATTGGCTTATCAACGCACGATCACCCCTTAGCCTGGACTATAAGGTTCTGCTATGTTACTCCGTCCTAAAACCGATCTAGACCTACGGCTCCCAGCTCTGGGGAAATGCTAGCAGCAGCAGTATTGACATCATCCAAAGGGCTCAATCAAAAGTTCTGAGAACGATCACTGGGGCACCGTGGTACGTTCGGAATGAATACATCCATAGAGACCTGAACATCCCTCCAGTCAGAGACGTCGTAGTCCAGATAAAAGAAAAGTACCTCATAAAGCTCTCTGCCCATCCAAATCATCTTGCAAGAGATGTAACACGGTTTTCTAGCCGATCTCGTCATCGCCGCAACGACTTTCCAGCCCCACGATAAATACTTAGGGACCAGTAGACTAAGCAGTTGCAAATGTAATTGTTAATAAATATGGTTTTGTAAGATTTGTAAAATTATTATTAGTCTCGTAAGAGAAGATCCAATAAATAATGCAAAGTAAACCAAAAAAAAAAAAATAAAACATCATTCCGAGTGGGGTATGTGTTAAAAAAGACAACAACAAAACAAAAGGAGTGTATAATAACAGTAAGTGTCAGTCAAATTAAGCGCACAACAAAAACTGAAGGGCAAAATCAAAGGCTTGTGAGACAACAACAAAGCACTGACGCACGAATAGTTAAAACAAGAGAGCGGGTATTATAATAAGATGCTAGTGAGAGAAAAACACTAACAACAAACACTTCACTAGAGCCACGAAGGAAAGATTGCTGTAAATATCAGCGCTCACAGCTCAACCAAAAGAGCGAGACAGGAACAACAACAAACGGTTAGAGCGCAGTCCACAGTAAAGCGAACAACACAATCAAAACAAATCAAACACACACACAAAGAAGTGTAAGGGCGAGCACCAAAATTGCTTGGCGCAAAAATATCACAAATATTTAAATTAGGCACTGGGGAATATAATAACACATCCAAACACAACGAGCTCTGAATTGCGATGATTTTTTTATATCTGAACGACTGTTAGTAAATTCGTCAGCTCTATCTAATTTTATAGATTCTTCATTTAGCAACATCAAATTTCGCAACACCTTGTATTCTTTTCTGTGTGTTAGCATGTGTTGTCAAAAAATAACAAAGTATGCCGATTGACCAATAGACTGATATATGTGATTTCTCAGTGAACAATTTACTATAAACTGCTGAGGTACAAATCCCATTCTCTTTGATCAATTCGAACATACGCTTTTAATGAAGCATTAATTGATCGGTTAACCCTTTCGGCGGCTTTAGACTGGGGTGAGTAAGCGGCTAAGCAAACATAGCTTACGTCATGATTTGCGAGAAAATCAGTGAATTCCTGGCTTTTAAATTGAGTCGTTCGAGTCTACCACTAAGATCTTGTTTGTTCATTAACCACCACAGGCTAGCATGATCGGTCACAAGTTTAAATTTCTGTCCCTCAATGTACATACGGAATTGCTTGATTGCTAAAACTACAACTAAGCATTCCAGCTCGGATACACAATAATTTCGTTGCGCTTTATTTATTTATTTTTTTTTTTTTAACATATACGCAATAGGTCGTTCTACTCCAGTCTCATCACATTGGGCTAACACGGCACCAACATTATTATACTTAGGAAGAACCAGGAATGGAGCAGAAGACAATTGTCTTTTCAATTCCTGGATAGATTTTTGCGCTTCACTATTCCATTCAATGGACTTATTCCTTAACAATTCCGTTAACGCAAATGTACACAGTAGAATACTGTGATATGAAACGCTGATACCAGCTAGTTATGCCCGAAAATCTTTTCACTTGACGTCTAGTTTTGGGTATGGGAAAGCCTGAAACTGCTTGAATCTTATTTGGGTTAACGCGCAATGTTCATTCGCCTACAATATAACCTAAATATTCAACTGTTTTCAAACAAAACTGGCCTTTACTGATGTTTTTTGTGAGACCGGCCTTTCGAAGCTGTGTATGCACTTCGGCCAAGTGCTCAATGTGCTCTTCGAAGGAAGACGACATAACTAACAAGTCGTCCAAGTATACCAAATCATGAGATTTCTTTCTATAGGGTACGACTTGAGCCATGTTCAACATAACGTCTGCGGAGCGTTTGTTAATCCGAACGGCATCCGTGTAAATTGAAACAAGGGTTTGGGATTGGACAGTTATAGGTGTTTTTGGCTTAGTATGATCATCCAGATAAATCTGCTAGAAGGCGTCTTTTAAGTCAATTTTTGAAATGCAATAAACTGCCGGAAGACGACTAAGTTAGCCTTCAATAAGAGGGGTTGGATACGAATCTTTAACGATGACAGCATTAAATTTTCTTCAATCCAAACAAATTCGCACTATACAACGTTTAAGTACCAGTATGGCAGAAGACGACTAAGCGGTGGGTGGTGCTTCTTCAAGTACTCTTAATTTAATCATGCGATCGGTTTCGCTATTTCTATTGTTGGCGATAGCGAATAATATCTCTGTTTGATCGGTTTTGCGCCACCAGTATCGATATGGTTCTCTATTAAGGTTGTTTTCCCTAAACCATCTCTTTCTGAGAATGAAAAAATCTATAATAGCTTTTAAACGGCTGAAATCATTCAATGTTATGCAATCCAGGGGTTGAGTAATATAATATAGTTAACGTTGGCTATGTTACTCATTGTGATTCCAAATATATTTCAAAAATCCATTCCATAGATTATATTATATATTAGAGTAATTGATGCAATTATCAAAAATTCAACGTTTTTTTGTATGGAATTATAGTCTATCAGAACGACAAGGTACCTTTATGTTCTGAGGTAGCACTTATTTGTAACAGAGTGCATGGTTGCGTACAATTTGGACACGATTCGTTGGCTTCCAACAAACTACTAAACATGCTCTTTGGAATTTATGGATTGCGATGTCTTTCAGCGCGACGCAGGGATTGGATGATTACTGCACATGTGTGCCTAATTGCTAACCAATTGTTTTGCGAGCTAAGTAGGATGTCTAATAAGTCTGTGACTGAAAAAGCTCTCCCAATGCTTAGACTTAGCTCTTTCCGTTCAGCAGTAAATCGAAGACAGACAAAAAATACATGTTCTGCGTCTTCAATAGTTTGGGCACAGTGTGTGCAAAACGGACATATCTTCATGGCGAAACCTATACAGATATGCACTAAAGCACCCATGTCCTGTCAGGAGTTGCGTCAAGTAAAAGTCAACCTGTCCGTGACTCCTATTCAACCACTGGCGCATATTAGGGATGATGCGCCTTGTCCAAACGACGCTAGTTGACATCCTCCAACTCTCCTGCCACTTTGTTAGAGTGGAGCTACGTTATGCTGCTGCTCGAGGCACTTGTAGCAGCGTCTAGGTTCCAACCTACTGCGGATCCTACACACTACTCATCCTACTCGTACACTTCCCGGGGAAAGAAGTGTATTTGCCAGATCTTTCTGGACGATCACAGTGGGTTCCTCTATATCCCTTGCGATGCTTTGGGACGGCTTCGGAAGGCACACCTCCATCAATGAGTGTGAAGGCTGTAGTACTTTCTCGGTTGACATCCACTCGAGTATGTCCCTTACCTCAACCATCACCTTCTCAGTGATTGCCTTCACCTCCGCTTGTTCACCCAGCAATTCTTGGGCGGCACGTTGCAGCTTGAACGTGGCATTGTCTGATGAACTGCGCATTTAAAGCAGTAGTTCTCTTGCTGCCGTTTGTCGCACATCGCACACGCTCTCTTTGTACTGCAGTAGTGCGCTATTTGCAAGATCAGCACACTTGGCCATTTCAGCAACAGGTCGCTGTTTGCGTTGTTCTGGCTTCGATTTGTGCTTGACCTTTTGCTATTTCTGTTGCGGCTGGGATGTCCGGATGTCCATTTTTTGTATGCGTGGGTAGCCGTTGCTTATCTGTGTTTTAAGCTAACGATACTGCTATATGAAGATTAATAATTCTAAATTGCCCCTTGTCTTTAGTTTATGCAAGGAGAATTTGACTCCTTACAGACTTATTCTTTCATAACATTGTTGCATTATATAATGTATAAATATATACATATATAGATTGTTTCCTCTCCAACAAGACTATTAAATTAAATTATTATGTGAAGATCAGCTTAATAGAAAGAATTACCGATGTTAAAATATAATCAACTGGTATAGATCCAATATCAAAATCAGACCATATATTCGTAAATGCTGAAAAAAACTCACACAATGAAAATTCCTAGATTTAATTCGAAATGCTTGGTCAAAGGAAAGGCTCCGAAAAAACTGACAGATTTCCTGCTATTCCAAATGATCAATCACTTGCACTATTATGTTAGATAAATTGGATGAAGGTTGGATCGCAAATTCGAGTTTGAAACATGGTGTTTGAAAGGGATTGGGATAGGGTGATTGAGATAGTCCTAGGTTTGACCTCAGCTCAAAACTGAGCTTTAGTTTATCTTTCCAGCACTTATCTGGTTCTTTGCTAATTTTTTTTTATTTGTAAGCTATCGATTTTGCGCCATTAATTATGTAACGAATACTGGTATGTGTGTGCAGCAAGCTGTTGGCATACTCTGCCTACGTGTCGGCGTTGCTCGTGGCAAGTGGAGGGGCTGTTTTGTTACCTAGCAACTGCCCTGTCACATAACTAAGAATTGTAGATAGAGTGATAAAAAAACAAGAACAGGAGTTCGACAACCATAAATAAGAGAACGAATTACACGCACATATATATATATTGTTGCGTAGGACTAAGGTGAAATTGTCCTACGGCTACGCTCGCGCTACCTGAAAAGATTATTGGTTAAATTTTTACCCATTATGCACAATGTTAATTCGGGTGCTCTTCTTAGGAAATTTAATTCATGCTTATTGGTAATTTACAATCTTTAGCTTAATTTTCATATTTCTTCCACCAGTTTTCTACTACGTGGGTATATGTTGGCTTTATGTTTGAAGCTGCTATCTTATTCTAAGCCAAGTTTGATTGGTATATACAAGTATTGTAGTATATCGTCTGCTATGCAGTACTTACAATTTACACCGCTGCAATGATAACGCTGTTGACAGGCCTGTGGACCGCGTTGCTGTTTGGGACTTCAAAAGGTATTTGAATAATATATCAGCTTATATCAAAACATACATACCATACCACCTGTATTTAATTATTGGAAGTTAATTATTTCAATTTGATTTATTATTTATATTTAATAACCTATAATCTTTTAATGGCAGAAAATACTGAGGCTAATAATTTAACCTGGTATGCCTATATAAAAATAGTTCTGCCTAGGAGAATGACAGCGTGTTGTTGCTGGATTCGCGCACTTGAATGATATACACTGGTTTTTAAGCTGCCCAGGTGAATGTGTGTCAGCGTCGCTGAGCTCGTGTATTCCCGGAGTGCCCAAAATCTGGCCAACCGAAATAGCTGTAAATAACGCTGCACTTACATGCTTGTGTATTATTAACTGCAACTAGTGGACAGCTGTCAAAGATTTTTTTTTGTTTTTTTCTAAAGTACGGGAGCCACAGATGCAGTCTCGGTCCTAATAACAACTTAATTACTATAGTTCAAGAAATAATGCCATATGCCACATACCTGTTATCTTCAAAATAATCAGTTAGGATAGTATTAGACGGCGAACCAGTTTCGCTACGCCCGTACACTTTGTAATTGACCCGGATGTCGTCAGTTTTGTATGGATTTATTAATTTATTAATTCTATGCTCAACTGCACTTGTAAAAATAAATAGCTCAACTTAACTGGTGTTGGCTCCGCTTATCCTTCAAAAAGTTGATCGTTCGATCAATTGGTCGATCTGACGAGCGCTGCCAACTCGCTTGAAAAGGTCGTGCACTTTCGGTCGTTTTTTTAGAAATTCACCGGAATTAATGCAAATTGCAGGCCACCGTCTTAAAATAATAAGAGTACACTCGGACCTAATATTTTTTAAGTGTGAGAGTCTACTGTAAACAAAGGTAGCTTAGACGATCTAGATTTACAATAAATGTAAGGAATGCAGATATCTAATAGATAGTTAAGTATATCGTAGAAGGACATTAGAGCGATATCAAAGGTAACTGCATTGTCAAGCAAGGACCAATTAGTTGCAAGGATCAGTTGATTTAGCAAAGTAAGGTTACATTTTGCGAAAACAATGGTGTTCCTTAGTAGGAATAAGTGAAGGGAAGATATTTTGGTTTTATACATGGAGGCAGATTTCTATAGTAGAAAGATAAGGATCTTCAGGTAGAGAATTTGACCTGGAGACAGAAGAATTAAAGTAATAATTAATAAAAATAAGGTCTAAGATTCTATTTAGGTTGTTGGGAATTGAGTTTAATTGGTAAAGAGGAAAATCAAATATACAAAAGGTCGTGCTGAGAGGAGAGAATAAGATAATTTGCGCTGCTAAGATACAAAAAAAAAAAATTAATATTACAAGTTAAATTCACCCAACACAACAATATGGGGAAATATTGGAATAGATGATAAAAAGTGCATGTAATGGAAGAGTTACTTTTACAGAAAAAAACGATTGGACGGAGAATAATTAAGCTTTAAATCGACACAGGTGCTCCTAAACATTGACTATACCCGTTATTTGAAATAAGCGATGTTGTTTAAGTAAACAATAACTTTAAGCTAAAATCAGTTTACGGCCTTAATAACATTGATCAGAAGTGACCTACACGTATAAACCTTATCAATACGGACACGACCTATGATCGCAACAAGAGCTGATGCTTAGATAGAGCTAACACTGCCTTCTGCAGCAGCTTACAGTGTTTTGTGATAGCGCCTTCTCACAGACACACCCACAGATCCCTTCAAACTAAATAATTGACATTACCAGATATACATTTGATCTTTGCAACCAGCTGGTTAAGCGTTTTTTTAACGCGAAGGCAGAATAGCGAATGCCGGTGTTTGAGTTTCGGTCTCTTTGCATTTTGGGCTTAACGTTATGGTTACAAACAATGTTGAAGCCGGCTGCACTGTCTGTGATAATGTTGAGCTTGCGCCTCATGCACTCCTCAACGTAACCACAACTGATACTCGACAAGGGTACGCTGACCGTGCATTCTGCAGCGTCAGTGACTTGAGGGCTAGTCCAATCTGCGCAAACAGGCAAATAGACTTACTAAGCTATTACCTCCTTAAAGTGCACCAGTCCCACGGGGTACCCAAGTACTTTGTTTCATTGAGCTCGGCCATGTGCTTGACCTTACCAGATCTGCTTAGATCTTTTGTTATGCACACAACGTACTTGTTGATGTGTATTCATTACAAACACTGTTTTTGCCTACTTCAAAAACCCTGTTATGCCTGCCTGGATTGTTCCTTTCTAGTTGTACTTGCGGGTTTTTTTCAATCCTCTATGGAGGTGCATTCACAACGTAAACTTCATACTTGTTCTTAAGTAGAGAAGTAATGGGCACTCGCAATAAATGGTTTTTTTTACTGCGATTTGTGCTCGATCGTACTCCATGACAATTATTGTTCACTAGGGTCGATCACATCTGTGTCCACCTTCTTGCAGTGGTATAACTTGGTTGCCGGGTATCGGTTCTCTAGCTTGTGCTGTATAATCGCCAATGTAGGGAAATTTCACAGGATAGCGTTGACTACATTAAGACTGATAGTATGTTGCACTTCTTGAAGTTATGCACTCTTATCCGTGAAGGATATATTATAGCGAGTTTTTGCGGAGAACAGTATGCATTTTCTAGTTAAAGGGACAATAGATCCCTGTAATATTTATTGATTTCTGTAACAAATTAGGGGCTAATATGAGGTTTCAGTAGTGCATGATTGCGAGTACTCACACTTTTGAACTGCTGTCAAATGCTGCTTAATGTGGATCGTGCTTTCAAAGAGGTTCATGAAAGCAGGCCATTCTTTGTAGTCGCCCTTAAATTGCTTTATTTGTATATTTGGAAATTCATTTTGTTCCACATTTGCTGAAGAGTTTGCGCTCAAAAACATGGTTTGTTTCTGCGCCAAACGTTTGTTCAGCTCTTGTTGTTGCTGTAGAAAACGACAAAGTTTTTATTTCCAGCTCCCGATGCTTGCGATGCGATCTCGTCGATGTCCTGGCTACCTCCGGGTTTGTTCCTTCCCTCGCTCTATTTTGCTCACAAGCGCGTTATAGCGAATGAAGTAATGCACTTGCATGCAAGTACTACTCCTCGTAGGTCTCATTGTCGATGGCTGGATCAACATATCCCTCTTCCTCGTCGTAAAAGGCCATTTGTCGCTAAGGGTTTCAAAAATTCCTTCCAGACGGTATTGAGTCCAATAGCACGATTATTTCGTCTAACTCGCAATTTGATCCAGCACGTGGATCTTAAGATGCCGTTAGCAATCGCGTGATGCTTGCCTTCGCACAAGCTTGAATTGTTCCATTCTTTTTTAAGCAATAAGCTTATCCGGTTTGAAGGACCGAACTTATGAAGCTGAATAATACGCTATAATGTTCATGGAACAGTAAATTGTATTATTTCCCAATTTTGTATGTGTATGTGTAGACTTTACTTTTCTATGTAATTTTTGCTGCTTTTTCATACGTTCTGCTGTCTTCTTAGAATCTAACAAATACTAAAAAAACAAAAAATGCAACGCAGCGCGATATTAATACCAAAAAATTAGTACTCAAAAACAACAAAATAAAACAATTATTTAAATTCATAACGGCTGCAATGCAGCCGTTATTGATCATAGTTGTTGTAGAAACCATTACAATTCCCTTGTAATATTTTAAGGACCCTTCATGATAATAATATTAAATTAACTTGATATATAAAGGGATAGCTTTGAGTGTTGTGATCAATTACTAGTACCGGCCTTAAGTAATGGCAAAGTAATGGTAAATTACCTCAGGGGCTGGCTAGGAAGGGCAATGAGATGACAAGTGTAGCGCTTGTGCGGGCGTTGATTTGTCATTACGTTGGAGGTAGTTAGCTTGCCAACATATCTCAGGCCAAAGATACGTGTCAGGGACGAGAATATCTATTTTTCTTTTGTGGTGACAATAGTTTTTTTTTTTATTTAAAATCTGTCTTATGTTGACAGTTATTAAATTTTATAATGTGGAACTTTGCAGATAAATGTTTCATTTTGTGCAAGATGATTTCTGGTAGTTGATTTTAGTTTAGGGAATAGAGTCCTAGGGGAGGTCCAAGGGATGCCGTCTTTTTAGTCTTCTGATGGAGTTTCTATTGTCCAGCAGGCCAATGCTAAGGTGATTTTCGTGTAGGTTGAACCTTCTTATATATTTTGAGCTGCTTTTTGCGATTTCATCTTTGACCCATGGAAATTGTAGGGCATAATGGATACTGGTGTTATCGTGGTATATGTGTGCGTTCGTCGCAATACAAAGCTCCTTATTTTGTAGAGATTGGATCATTCTTCTGTTGCTTATGCTTGGAGTACCCAATAGTTTGATGCCGTAAGTCCAGATTAGCTTAATTATACCCTTGTAGAATAAAATTTTGGAGCGTGTGCCTAATCATGACTTACGGCTCATTAGCCAATAGTAAGCCTAAAGTTTCTACTCTACCTGACAGGTGGGGTCTTCACGTGAGTCTCCTATCCAAGGAGCTGCTGGTAATAATTGAAGTTATGACCCATCCAAAGATTGTGGAAATAGCGGTGATGTACCCCTGGCTGTCAAACATCTTTTTACCAGTGAACACCGTCCAAAAATAGTCGCTGCCACTGGTGGCAACGATTGATACTCAGAATCCGCTAGATCGAAGCTATCGAACGCCTTTAGTGCTGCGCCGTCGATATTATGTCTTTCCAACGTAGACGTGATTTGGCTGGGTACGTGAGCTCGTACCAGTGAACACCGTCCAAACATAGTCGCTGCCACTGGTGCCAACGATTGATACTCAGAATCCGCGAGATCGAAGCTATCGAACGCCTTTAGTGCTGCGCCGTCGATATCATGTCTTTCCAACGTAGACGTGATTTGGCTGGCTACGTGAGCTCGTACCTTCATTGTGTGCTCTGAGATTCTTGACTCATTCTTGTCTCAGCCTTTATTTATGAAATTACCGATACCGGGATACGTGACCAAAAGTTCAAAAGCAACCGACAGATAGTGTGCGATCCTTTTGCATTTCGAACGAACAGAAGAGCTGTTGGCAATGCGCTTTTCCGAAGCCATTGTAGCTGTTAAGCAGTTGATGCTCCGTTGTACGAAGGTTCAGCTCTTGGAGTGACATGCGCACGTGTGATGTGGCTTATGGCTTATTAGCCAATAGTGAGCCTTAAGCTTCTCCTCTACCTGACAGGTGGGGTCTCCACCTGAGTCTCTCTCTATCCAAGGTCATGCCTAGGTATTTTGGCGTAGGCTTATCGGGGATTACAATTCCGCCTAGGTGGACTGGAAAGCTTCCGGGTCTGAGCGATAAAGTGGTTGCAGTGGATTTGTCCCCATTGAGCATAATGTTCCATTTTTTCTGCCCACTGTCAACTAAGTCAAGTTGCTCTTGCTTATACTGGGAGGCCTCCTCTGGCGTCTTAGCCGTGGTAAGAAAAGCCGAGTCGTCCGCGTAGGTGGCAGCTAGTAAGCTGGGGCTGTGTAATATTGGGAGGTTCGTTATAAATAAATTATATAAGAGTGGGCCCAATACGCTTTATTGTGGAACACCCGCTATTATTGTTTTTGTTTGAGAAAGGACCTCTCCACATTTGACTTTGAATGTTCTGCCTTCCAAATAAAAGGTAGGGAATGCATAGTGTGCTCGGGGCAGATTGGTCTTAATTTTCTACAGGAGCCCGGAATGCTAGACTTTGTCAAATGCTTGCTTCACATCAAGCATTATAGCAAAGCAGTATTTCTTGTTTTTGAATGCTTCAAGTATGCATTGTACTACTCTGTGGCATTGTTCCGGGGTTCCCTGACAGCGCCTGAAGCCAATCTGGTGATGTGGGATCAAACCGGCTTCATCCAGTACTGGCAACACTCTACGCAAAAATATTTTTTTGAGTATTTTGGAGAGGATTGCCAGCAAACTGATCGGACGATACGAGGCAAGATTTGCTTAAGGTTTGCCAGGCTAAGGTATCATGACTAACTGGGCTCGTTCTATTGCTCTATTTGTTATGAATTTTTAGTAAGTTAGGTTTTTAAATTGGTTTTGGTAATTTTGGAGCTATTCTTAGAAAATCGACTTATTCGATTACGACACTAATACAAGTGTACAGTGATGAGAAGAATCGCAGATAGTATTGAAGAAATCTGAAGAAACATTAATTTTAAAGGATGAGATTTCACTAGAAGCAAAATAGTTAAATTTAGTAACAGATACTTAAGCAGAATGTTGTTGTAGATAACAATCATTATAAACTAAAATCAGTTTACAGCGTTAATAACATTAATCAAAAGTGTTCAAGTATATACCTTTTCAATTCGGACACGACCTTTGATCGCAGCACGAGCTGATGTTAAGATAGCGCTAACACTGTCTACTGCAGCAGATTACAGTATTTTGTGAATGTGCCTTTTTACATACACACCCACATATCCTATTAAACTAAGTAATTGACATTACCAAATATACATTTGATCTTTGCAACCAGCTGGTTAAGCGTTACTTTAACGCAAAGGCAGACTGGGGAATGTCGGTGTTAGAGTTTCGCTCTCTTTGTATTTTGAGCTTAACTGCACTGCACAGCTGCACTGTCTATGATAATGTTGAGCTTGCGCCTCATGCATTGCTCAACGTAACCACAACTGATCCTCGATACGGGTACGCTGACCGTGCATTCTGCAGCGTCAGTGACGTGAGGGCTAGTCCACTCTACGTAAAAAGGCAAATAGACTTACATAGCTATTCCCTCCTTCAAGGGCGCACCCCCGTTGTACCCAAGTACTTTGTTCCATTTAGCTCAGCCATGTGCTTGAACTTACCAGGTCTGCTTGAATCTTTTGCTTTGAACAAAACGAAGTTGTTAATGCGTATTCATTACAAACACTGTTTTCGCCTTCTTCAAAAACCCTATTTAGCCTGCCTGGTTTTTTTTTATTGTACTTGGGGGTTTTGTCAATCCTATCTTTTATGTCCTTCTTGCCTTCATCCGTGAGAGTTTGCGCTACTTGACCTGCTGTCTGTAACTGTGGCAAACAGAAACATTGTACTCGACTGTCGCTCGTGGAATAAGTTCGAATAAGCTAAGGGTCTGTTTCTGTCAGGGTGCTGTGACATATTTCTGCCTGTCTATTAGAAGAACTGTGTAGTGAAGGTGTATTCACAACGTAAACTCCAAACTTCTTCTTAAGTAGAGAAGTAATGGGCACTCGCAATAAATGGTTTTTTTTACTGCGATTTGTGCTCGATCGTACTCCATGACAATTATCCTTAGTTTTCGCTAGATTCCATCACATCTGTGAACACCTTCTTTCAGTGGTAGAATATGGTTGCCGGGAATCGGTTCTCTAGCTCGTGCTATATAAGCGCCAATGTAGATCTCTGGAATATTGATTGATTTCTGAACCAATTTAGGGGCTTACATGAGGTTTCAATAGTGTAAGATTGTGAGTACTCACACTGTAGGGGCACTTTGCACTGTAGCGCCAGCAAAATCTGTTTTCTGCTGGTTGGCGCTGATAGCTTAAAGTTTTTTCTATCTAGAAATTTTGATTTTATCGGCCACAGCGTAAGTGGCTGATGGTCAGTGCAAATGAGGATATCTCGATTACCATATAAGTATTGTTGGAGCTTGCCTAAGACCCATCCCTTTCATTAGTGGCATAGTTGACCTCCCTGTCCTTTGGTGTGATGATGATGAGCCTGCCTTCCTGGGAGAGCACAGCTACAATCCCGTATGCAGAGGCATCTGAAGTCAAATCAAAGGGTTTGTTATTGTCCATATTTTTAGAGTAAGTTTTGAAACCATCTATAATTCTCTTCTGTGCCCAATCGTGCACCTATGCATACTCAGTTGGAAATCCAAATAAAATTACTTAACTTATATAAGTTAATCGCAGTAGATTTAATGAAGTTGACTGATGACCCTTGCATCAACTTCAATTTTAAATTTTTTCGGCTTGAGGCCAACTTATCGCAATAAATGGCTTCTCATCGCAGTAGAAGTCATAGTGTGCAGTCAACGTCAGGGCTGCACAATTTTCACTATAAAACAACATGCAACGCATCTTGCAGAATAAATGGTTTTTTAAGCTTCAAATGTCGCACCTTGGCAGCGAATATCCAGATTGGCTAGATCTCTATGCGTTGTTTACTACGGGCATTTATAATGAGCGTGTTAACCCTTTTGGTTCAGCTTTTGATACAATATGTTTTATCAAACCATTGACGTAAGACGCATTCTGAAACGACATTCGAGCTTAGTTATATTATGATCTCTCATTTGCGGGCAATTCACACACTAATTTCAACCGAACAAATTTTGGAGGGTCACCTAACACATATCGTAATACACAAACTTTGGGAAACATAAGAGGAGGATTTTCCAACCAGCCAGCTTTCAACGTGGCTTGAGCTTTGTAGGCCAGGAATTAGAATCGCAGATAGTATTGACGAAATCTGAAGAAACATTAATTTGAGATGGATGAGATTTCGTCTAGGAACAGAAAAGTTACATTTAATAACAGATACATAACCAGAAGACCTGCTAGCTATATATGAAACTAAAGATTCGCAAGTTGTGTCAGCAGATAGTCTTGACACATAAACATGACTAAGAGGAGCAATGACAGAGAGAGTCGGAAGTATAGTAGGAGGACATACTAGTGGGGTAGGAGCCGGGATAGGCGAATGTCTATTTTTACGTCGAGCGGCTTTTGCCACGGCACCAGTAGATGGTAGGGGATCAACTACTGGAGCTGTGGGTGATAGAGAAAGTATAGGGGAAACATCTAATATGTATGTTGTGTGGGTGGGAGAAGAGAAAGGAAGGATAGGCACGGGCACAGTTAAAATTTCAGCTACTTCTGTACGACGCGACTCAAATTTGAATTGACTTAGCAGCTTAACACTTGAGTCAAAATCGCTCAACAGTTGTTTTGCTACTAAATTTAATTTAATGAACTGGTTGCGTACCATATGGTATATCCTGTTGAAGATATGTTGTCTGCATAACATAACATGATGAGTATGCCCACCGAATGCCGCCTTTAGATTTAACCATGGCGGAATTGTGTTTGTTGATTTTATCACAATCCAGCCCAGATAAACCAGCGCAATCAAAGTGCATCATATTATCGCACAACCAACAATGAATAAATTGTGATTGAGTGGACTCAGACACTTTGAGTAAGCAGTTTTTGTAACAGCAAGACATACAATAAGTGTACTGGTAGTTAGGTGAAATGGGAATGAGAATGTTAATAATCGCTCAAAAATGAGTTAATCAAAACTATTAGTAACAAGCAAACAACGCTTACAAAGAGAATAACGGATGAGCGAAATCAAATCGCACAGCGCGAGACCGAATATGAAGATTAAGTACTACAGTTGAGCAATTAGAACAACAACATCACAGCACAGACGCCACGTTAGGTGAATCACTAAAGTCGAATTTAAAAACAAAAACAAACACTACAAAGACTGCCGCGTTGGGAAAGAAAATGTAAATAAATACTTACAGGCACTGATTTGAACGCTTGATAAAATCGCAAAGAGAGTCGAAACGAGAAATATAACAGAAACACAGTTTCAATGAATTTAAGGAGTAGGCAGGAAACAGAAAGTTTTAATTTAAACCGAGCGCGAAAATTACACAGCAAGGCTTATAAGTACCGATATATCGATTTGAATGGAAAATAGTCCCAGCTGTATGGGATGGATGAACTAGGGGCGACCTACTCTTCTCAAGTAGGCTGAATGACCTGAGTAAAGGAAGTGGAGTCTAGTCACGTAATATACAATTTTGCAAGTAACATTGCCTGAAGTATCGATTCAAGGGCTTAACGAACAGAACACAATCAACAAAGCACAGACAGGAAAACACAAATTCATATAAAGAACGATTGGAGGGGGAACAATTCAACTTTTAATCGACACAGGTGCTCCTAAAAATTGACTATACCCGTTATGTGAACTAAACAATGTTGTTGTAGTTAATAATCGATTTAAACTAAAATCAGTTTACGGCGTTAATAACATAAATCAAAAGTGTTCAAGTATATACATTTCCAATACGCACACGACCTTTGATCGCAGCAAGAACTGATGCTTAGAAAGCACAAACACTGCCTTCTGCAGCAGATTACAGTGTTTTATGATTGTGCCTTTTTACAGACACACCCACAGATCCTTTCAAATCCAGATTACAGTGTTTTATGATTGTGCCTTTTTACAGACACACCCACAGATCCTTTTAAACTAAGTAATTGACATTACCAAATATACATTTGATCTTTGCAACCAGCTGGTTAAGCGTTACTGTTATGTTAATGTCGGTGTTAGAGTTTCGCTCTCTTTGCATTTGAGCTTAACGTTATGGTTACAAACAATGTTGAAGCCGGCTGAAATAAAAGGGAAAACAAGAAACTCAAAAATAATTAAAAAGTCGTTTTAGACCTCTGCATTGGTTGAGAAGGATCAGGCTTCAACATTAGCTAGGGAAGAAAGTCTAAGGGACATGTTTCTGAATCAGTCTAAAAATATAAATACATGCTTGAATGAGTTGGCCGGCACAATAGACAATTTACAACAACCATTAACAATTAGGATGACTTAGAGTAAAATGAATAATTTATGGCTTCAAATATCGAATATAACAGAGTTATTTAAATAACAGTTTAAAAGATGACAACATTCCTAGTTGTGCTCTTAAGGAGTGCTGCTCTTCTCTGGCTGAACCGTTGCTCAAGCTTTTTACTCAATCTCCTTAACCCACTAGATTCCCTGTTCGTTGGAAAGATTCATATCTAATCCAACTCCATAAGACAGGTAGCTAGTCTGACATTTCAAACTACAGAGGCATTGCAAATGTATCTGCAGTTCCTAAATTGTTTGAAAAGATTCTTGTTTCGCCTTTACAGCATGGCTGTAAATCAATTATTTCCCCTGCCCAACATGGCTTTGTACAAAGTTCTACTGTAACCAATTAACTAGAATTTACTACTTTGGTAAATGATGCATTTATAAAAAAAAGTCAATCCGATGTTACTTACACGGATTTTAGAAAAGCTTTTGACTCTGTCAATCATAATCTTCTTATCTCTAAACTCGATTGCATAGGTTTCCCACCCACCTTAGTATATTGGATTTCCTCATATTTGATAGATAGAAACCAAAAAGTGTTACTGAGGTCTTCTACTTCGAGGTCAATTTCTGTCACTTCTGGTGTACCTCAAGGTAGTCATTTGGGACCCCTATTATTCACCCTTGTTATAAATGATTTACCTACTATTCTTTCTCATTCCCATTGTATCATGTATGCAGTTGATGTTAAGCTTATCTGTTCATACACTGATCCCACTCAAAACTATTTGCAAGAGGGTTTGAGTGCCTTGCAACGCTGGTATTTGACCAATCAGTTGCATCTTAATTGTGCAAAATGTATGTTTATGACATTTAGTCGCGTCAGACCCTCTTAAGGTTCTATACGATTGAAAATATTCCATTGCAACGTATATCCATGGTTAAAAACTTGAGTGTCTTGTTTGACTGCAAATCACGAATGAAGCCAAGGAAGTACTCTGATTTATTAAACATTGGTCAAAGGAATACAACGATCATTTTACCAAAAAAATCCTCTACATTTCTCTTGTTTGTTCGTGCGTTTGGTGCTCACAGTATAGTGCCACCCAGGATCGAATTGAATCTGTTCAAAAGCAATTTGTGCAATCGTAGAAAAGCTCTTGGTGCTGTTTTTGTATATAAGAGAGGTATTCAAAAAGTAAGTTTCCCTAGTCTGACGTTTCACTCAGACGCCACCTAGCGGACTCTAGCTGAACATAGTTCCAGTGTAGGTTCTTTTCCGAAAACAACTGAATTAGTTTTGGTGACCAAGAATACTGTATTCAGTAATACGAGCTAAAAATCATAGAGTTATCAGTGCAAAGCGTGTCCGATTGTGAATTACGATCGGTTATTCGTTTTTTAACTGTCAAAGAGTTAAACGGTAATGAGATTCACAGTGAATTGGTATCTATTTATGGTGGACTGTATGAGTGTCCAAATGGTGCGAAGATGGCGCACAGATTTTTTCAATGAACGCGCAGAAATGCTCGATGAGAAGCGTGCTGGACACCCAAAAAGCGTCATTACGGACGATGCGATTGCAGCGGTTGAAATTATTCAGGAGGACAGACGATTGACTATTGACAATATTTTGGAAATGATGCCTCCTGAATGTATAATTCACCGAACTTCAGTCCATACAATAGTGTCGGAGAAGCTTGGTTACAGTAAAGTTTGCGCAAGGTGGGTCCCACGATAATTCCGATAATCACAAACAACAGCGGCTTCACGCCGCCAAAGTTTTTTTTTGACCATCCACCTTACTCTCCAGACCTCGCACCCAGTGACTATTTCCTTTTCCCAAAGTTTAAAGAAAGCTCAGGTGGCCAGCACTTCGTTTCAAATGACGAAATCAAACAAGTCGTCAATTCGTGGTTCAGAACACAGGGCACGCAATTTTTTAAGGAAGGTTAACTTAAGCATTCAAACAGATACAAAAAATGTATTGATGTCCAAGGCGACTATGTAGAAAAATAGTTTAGGAGGTTAAAAATAAAATAAATTTATTTTTACAGCCTAAAACTTTTTTTTTAGTTTTTCCCCAACACAGGGAAACTTACTTTTTGAATACCCCTCGTAAATTGATTATACGCAATATAGACTCGTCTTTCCTTTTAGATCTTAGTCTGAGTCTTAGTTTTATAAACGTCGTTGTACTAGGAACTACAAGTATATCCCATTGCACAACAGAATACGCATTACACAGCTATTTCCACGGTTTATGTGTTAATTAAAATAATCTACACAACGTGATCTCAAATGCATCTTCTCTATTTTCTTTTAAATCTTATCATTTTCTTTATCTTAGTAGAAACCTCCTTTCTAGCTACATTTCTTCAATTAATCTTACTTTCTTTTATTTTTACTTTTATACACTATCACTTCTAATAGTATATTAACTAGTAACAGTGTAAGCCCTATTTACAAATTCTCTTATATATTAATACTTAATATACTATGCTATACTATATACGTAAGTAATTGTATATTGACAATATTATAATACTGGTAGTCGCCAATTACATTCAGCTGTTCTTGCATATTTTTTTTTGGGCGTATCGTCAGCATAAGGGGCAGCTAATAGGATGGGGCTATGTAGAACAGGAAAGTCTGCCACACAGCATAAGGGGCAGCTTATAGGATGGGGCTATGTAGAACAGGAAAGTCAGCCACTTAGATGAAGTGTGCCTAAAACACTACCTTACGGAACGCTTATCTTATGCATTTGGCGATAGAAACACTTCGAATTTGATTTGAAAAATACTGCCTTGCATGTTCGATGCATTGGCCTGCTGGACAACAGAAGACTAAAAAGAAGACATCCCCTGGACATCCCATGGGACACAATTCCATTAAAAAAAAACCAACTAGAACTAACTCCCATTAATTTAAACAAATATCTGTAAAGTTCCCCGCCATACAATTTAATCATTGTCGAACCAAACAGATCTTAAATAAAATGATATCATAGCCACTAAAAAAAATAAACAAAAATAAATGAACGACGCGAGGAATGCTGTACGTCAAAAAAGTACATGTATTTTTTGTTCTCAAACTTTGTGACATTATTCCGGGGATCCGTGACAGCACCTGATCGGCGATTAAACCAGCCTCATCGAATGCTGGCAACACTCTTAGCAAAAATATTTCCTTCGCGTATTTTGGAGAGAATTGCCAGCAAACTGATCGGACGGTAGGAGGCGAGATTCACTTCAGGTTTGCCAGGCTTAGGTATTATGGCTACCTGGGGTAATATCCATTGCGCTGGAAAGTGCCTAATCTGTTGCATCTGTTGCATAGTTTCTTTATAATTTATGGTTCACATCTCGTGAACGGCGTGAAGATATGTTCTAGATATTCCGCGAACGCATTGGCCCTGTCCACCCCTGTTCTGCACCAACTTCCATCTGACTTCTTGACTGCAGCGACTCTTTTTGTTGGCCTCTTAATCCCTCTCGTGACATTCCGCAAATTGTGTTGGGAGTCACCAGGTTCGAGTTTTCCAAATAGGGAGTCAAATGCACTCCTCCTCAGGTTGCTCTGCTTAGAGCTACCTTGTTCTTGGAGTTCCTAGAAGGGAACCAAACACGCCTGAGCCGTCTGGCTCGTTTTGGGGATCAGTGTCCCAATATGTTGGCCTGCCTGTAGGGTGTCAGTTGAAGCTTTGTGGTTTATTATGCCTGAATATCGTATGGCTTTTAGTATTGTTTCCTCTCGAGCCTCACTTTGTTTGTATCTATTAAAATTAAATATTAAAAGACAATGGAGTCTCTAAGGAAGCAGTCTGAGATAAAGACAGAAATTAGGAGTCTAAAGATAAGAGATGCCTCGAAAAAAACTTGAAAGGGCTTCATGTATAAAAAAAAGTCAATCCGATGTTACTTACACGGATTGTAGAAAAGCTTTTCACTCTGTCAATCATAATCTTCTTATCTCTAAACTCGATTACATAGGTTTCCCACCCACCTTAGTATATTGGATTTCTTCATATTTGATAGATAGAAACCAAAAAGTGTTACTGAGGTCTTCTACTTCGAGGTCAATTTCTGTCACTTCTGGTGTACATCAAGGTAGTCATTTGGGACCCCTATTATTCACCCTTGTTATAAATGATTTACCTACTATTCTTTCTCATTCCCATTGTATCATGTATGCAGTTGATCTTAAGCTTATCTGTTCATACACTGATCCCACTCAAAACTATTTGCAAGAGGGTTTGAGTGCCTTGCAACGCTGGTATTTGACCAATCAGTTGCATATTAATTGTGCAAAATGTATGTTTATGACATTTAGTCGCGTCAGACCCTCTTAAGGCTTCTATACGATTGAAAATATTCCATTGCAACGTATATCCATGGTTAAAGACTTGAGTGTCTTGTTTGACTGCAAATTAAATTTAAATTTGCATATCTCTACTATCCCGAATGAAGCCAAGAAAGTACTTGGATTTATTAAACATTGGTCAAAGGAACTCAATGATCATTTTACCAAAAAATTCTCTACATTTCTCTTGTTCGGCCGACTCTGGAATACTGTTCGTGCGTTCTAGTCTTGCGTTTCACCCAGACGCCACCTAGCGGACTCTAGCTGAACATAGTTCCAGTGTAGGTTCTTCCGAAAACAACTGAATTAGTTTTGGTGACCAAGAATACTGTTTTCAGTAATACGGGCTTAAAAATAATAGAGTTACCAGTACAAAGCGTGTCCGATTGTGAATTACGTTCTTTTATCCGTTTTTTAACTGCAAAAGGGTTAAACAGTAATGAGATTCACAGTGAATTGGTGTCTATTTATGATAGACTGTATGAGTGTCAAAATGGTGCGCAGATGGCACACAGATTTTTTCAATGAACGTGCAGAAGTGCTCGATGAGCAGCGTGCTGGACGCCCAAAAAGCGTCATTACGGACGATGCGATTGCAGCGGTTGAAATTATTCAGGAGGACAGACGATTGACTATTGACGATATTTTGGAAATGATGCCTCCTGAATGTCAAATTCACCGAACTTCAGTCCATACAATAGTGTCGGAGAAGCTTGGTTACAGTAAAGTTTGCGCAAGGTGGGTCCCACGATAATTCCGATAATCACAAACAACAGCGACTTCACGCCGCCCAAAAGTTTTTTTATGACCATCCACCTTACTCTCCAGACCTCGCACCCAGTGACTATTTCCCCTTCCCAAAGTTAAAATAAAGCTTGGGTGGCCAGCACTTCGTTTCAAATGACGAAATCAAACAAGTCGTTAAATCGTGGTTAAAGAAAGAGGGCACGCAATTTTTTAAGGAAGGTTTACTTAAGCATTCAAACAGATACAAAAAATGTATTGATGTCCAAGGCGACTATGTAGAAAAATAGTTTAGGAGGTAAGAAATAAAATAAATTTATTTTTACAGCCTATAACTTGTTTTTTATTTTTTCCCCAACACAGGGAAACTTACTTTTTGAATATCCCTCGTAAATTGATTATACGCAATATAGACTCTTCTTTCCTTTCAGATCGTCTAAGTTTTTATAAACGTCGTTGTACTAGGAACTACAAGTATATCCCATTGCACAACAGATTACGCATTACACAGCTATTTCCACACTTTATGTTTTAATTAAAATAATCTACACAGCGTGATCTCAAATGCATATTCTCTTTTTTATCTTCTCTTTTCCTTTATATTAGTAGAAACCTCCTTTCTAGCTACATTTCTTCAATTTATCTTACTTTCTTTTATTTTTACTTTTATACACTATCATTTCTAATAGTATATTAATTAGTAACAGTGTAAACCCTATTTACAAATTCTCTTATACGTTAATACTTAATATGCTATGCTGTACTATATACGTAAGTAATAGTATATTGACAATATTATAATACTGGTAGTCGCCAATTACATTCAGCTGTTCTTGCATATTGTTTTTTTGGCGTATCGTCAGCATAAGCGGAAGCTAATAGGATGGGGTTATGTTGAACAGGACCGGACGGTAGGAGGCGAGATTGGCTTCAGGTCTGCCAGGCTTAGGTATTATGGCTACCTGGGGTCATATTCATTGCGCTGGAAAGTGCCCAATCTGTTGCATCTATTGCATAGTTTATTTATAATTTATGGTCCACATCTCGTGAACGGCGTGAAGATTCGTTCTATTATATTCCGCGAATGCGTTGGCCCTGTCCACCTCTGTGCTGCACCAACTTCCATCTAACTTCTTGACAGCAGTGACTGTTTCTGTTGGCCTCTTAATCCCTCTCGTGACATTCCGCTGATTGTGTTGGGAGTCACCAGGTTCGAGTTGCTCAAATAGGGAGACAAGTGCACTCCTCCTCAGGTTGCTCTGCTTAGAGCTACCTTGTTCTTGGGGTTCCTAGAAGGGAACCAAACACGCCTGAGCCATCTGTAGCCTTTTGGGGATCAGTGGCCCAATATGTTGGCCTGCCTGTAGAATGTCAGTTGAGGCTTTGTGGTTTATTTTTCCTGACTATCGTATGGCCTTTAGTATTGTTGCCTCTCCAGCTTCACTTTGTTTGTGTCTTTGGTATTAAAATCCAATATCCACTAAATTTACAAACTTTTTATCTTGCACGTTGTGTCTCGGTGGACAGTAAGCAGCGGCAATTGTGATGTCGCCCAAACACTATGCTAATTTGGACCCGTGCGCTTTGGATCCAGTCCTTCTGTAAAGCTGGCAGCTCTATGTAGTCTAAGTTGTCGATTTGTTTTCCACTTCCCGCAAGCTCTGCCGTTGAAGTCGTTGACGTGTATAAGGTCATACTCAATATATGGAAAAGTATGACCTGGCGGTAAGATGGGTCTCGGGGATTAGCAACATTTCAATCTGATTGGTCTTACACTAATGCTCGACGCCTGGCCTACTTTTGCACAGGCTCTTCGAGTTCCAGATGGTGAGGGTAGGCCTTACAAATGTGGCTAGCATTTCCGTCATCTGACTTGGTATTTTCTCCACCATCAACTCCGAACGGGTGATTATGGTTTCTATAGCTCATACTGTTACATGTTAATGTTGAGGAGCTTGACTTTGGGTGGTTGTGTTCCCTCCGCTAAGCGCGTCCACAAAGCTGACGTGTGTGTGTTTATTTAGCCACCTGATGCTCATGATGTACGCCTGTTGGTTGTGTTTTGGTGGCGGGTGTCAGTTGGGAACGCATGGAATTTGGCCTTTTTATACGTTGCGTAGCCTTTATATGATGGAGCATCCTTTCTTCCACAATGTACACAGTACACAAGCTCGTCTTTTGTTTTGGTGCAATTACTAGAGTTGTGTTTATCACGGCACTTAACACATATCGAATCTATAGTTTCATATATAGCTAGAAGATCTTCTGCTAATGAATCTGTTACTTAATTTAACGTTTCTGCTCCTAGAGAAATCTCATCCTTTAAATTACTGTTTCTTCGGATTTCGTCAACACTATCCGCGATTCTAATTTCTCGCCTCCTCACATGATTGTACATGAGTTTAAGCCAAAAAAAAACGAACGGTCCCTCCAATTGTATCAGTTCCTAATAATATACCTGCAACGAATGTGTCAAAAAACCTAAGATATTTGTCTGACTATGTTACTATTGAATATCAGAATGTTCGAGATCTTCTTTCTAAACTCCAACACTTATATCTGCATAGCACATCATTTGAGTCCGATATTATCGCTTATTTGAGACTTGGTTAAACATTATAATATCTGATTCTGAAATTTTGTCAAATAATTTTACAATATCTAAACACGACCGGATAACTCGCCGTGGTGGTGACGTATTAATTTCCGTTAGAGCCGGAAAAATAGCGCGTCATCCGATCGGCTACATAGTTTCACCATACTCTTCAACATGTAACATGTTACAAATTCCACATCCTCCGAGCATATAACATACACAAAGATACGAAAAACACTTTGCATCGATCTTGCAACGTTGTCTCAGCATTTTCTCGCCATCCGAAACACAATCAAGGCACATATCGTGTTAAACAAGTTCCAAATGATATTTGATGCCACGTGGTCAAGGGTGATTAGGAATACTAACGTGTTTTTGTAAGAGCTCGAAAACTAGAACCAATCTTGACACACGGATTGAAGATATGAGTTCAGAACATTAAATAACATTAACAATCATTCTTATCTGCTCGGATCCTAAGGTTGACCCATATTTGCAAGCTTGTGTTATTTGAACCAATTTAGTCACATTGCCTGTTAAACATTACATAATTTATCTAGATTATTTATTAACATCATTATCGCCATTAAAAATACAATCTAAATGTTTTTATATTTATAAGTTGTCATAATTTCCGGCAGAGTCAGAATTCTCTATAAATCTTGAGTATTTTTCTACTATTCATACCATTTCGTCACTACTTTCTTTTCATAATTATCTGTTTGTAATTGGTGACTTTAACTTACCAGTTGTGGTATGGTCTGACTTTCCAAATGTTTTGATGCCATTCACTCTCACGAATTCTCTCAAATTAATCTAATTCGACCTTATTTTTGACCTTATAGCTGCTTTTGAGGATCCCTGTCATCCTACATTAGACCCAGTTTTTGAACTGCGGACATGTTAGCTATTTTTCAGGTAAAATTTTAGAACAAGCTGTTTTCATGAAACGGATTTTGCATTAACTTTGGAAAGAAACTGGTCGCAACTGAACTCTTGCACTTACATTAACTATGGAACTTCAATCTTTTATTATGTTATACATTCACTTATCGACCAGTGCGTGCCTCAAGAGATAGACCCCGTTGGCTCTCAAAAGAATTAGCAATGCACAAAATGTGAAGTCACGGTACTATAAAAAATTTAAAATATCGAAAAAATCTCCCGATTTTTCTGGTTGCGTTACCACTCGATCAAATTTTGATGTTTCAAATTCGCACGTATCTAATTTGGTGTATCTAATGACTGCATTCCTGTGATATTAGAAAGTTTATTACTTAACGAATATAATTTAATCAAGCCAGTTAATTTACCAAGCCCAGATAGAGTAACAGTGGTGTGTACTTAGGGTACTGTAATTTTTCTCTATGTAAAGTTTACATTGTATACCTTTGCTTACATAAATTCAATTGTATGTCACCTCGTGCTCTTTCCCCAGCATTTGAAAGAAATTGTTCATAATTCCTCTTCACAATCATGTGAAGATCCGCGATGCCTATGGTGTTTGAAAAACTGATAACATCTCAAGTGTAGCAATCATAATTTTACCCTGTCAACACAAAGTTACTCGAGCTTAATTTCCTTGTGATCAAAGGTTTTCAGAACAAAAAGCAGACTGATGTTATTTACACATGTTTTATCAAGTCCTTTGAAATCGTTAACCCCCGTTCTTTTGATTCAGAAACTAAGATTTCCGAATACCTTACATTAGAACACAAAAAGTGATTTTTAAATTCTATTTTAGCCATCTTGCTCCTTTACTTTTCAATCTGTTTATTAACAATCTTCAGTATATTTTTCTTCACTGCTATGAACTTATGTACGCCGATCATGTAATGACAAAAACTCTTCTTATTTATTGCCAGATAAGACAATTGAGTCTCTAAGGAAGCAGTCTGAGATAAAGACAGAAATTGGGAGTCGAAAGATAAATGAGATGACTCGAAGAAAAACTTGAAAAGGCTTCAGGAGCTTAAATAAAATTTCAAAGTATAATACTTTGCTATTAAAAGTTAGAGTAGCTGGCAATGAGTATTTAAACTCAAAACTTTTCAATCGCAATGTACAATATTGAAATACAAGGGAAAACAAGAAACCCAAAAATAATTAAAGAGACGTTTTAAACCGCTGCATTGGTTGAGAAGGATCAGGCTTCAACATTAGCTAGGGAAGAAAGTCTAAAGGAAAGGTTTCTGAATCAGTCTAAAAATATGGATACATGTTTGAATGAGATGGCCGGCACAATAGACAATCTACAACAACCATCAACAATTAGGATGAATTAGAGTAAAATGGAGAATTTTTGGCTTCAAATATAGAATATAACAGAGTTATTTAAACAGTTTAAAAGATTACAACATTCCTAGTTGTGTCCTTAAGGAGTACTGCTCTTCTCTGGCTGAACCGTTACATAAGCTTTTTACTCTATCTCTTGAATCTTCCAGATTCCCTGTTCGTTGGAAAGATTCATATCTAATCCCACTTCATAAGACAGGTAGCTAGACTGACATTTCAAACTACAGAGGCATTGCAAATGTATCTGCAGTTCCTAAATTGTTTGAAAAGATTCTTGTTTCTACTTTACAGCATGGCTGTAAATCAATTATTTCCCCTGCCCAACATGGCTTTGTACAAAGTTCTACTGTAACCATTTAACTAGAATTTACTACTTTGGTAAATGATGCATTTATAAAAAAAAGTCAATTCGATGTTACTTACACGGATTTTAGAAAAGCTTTTGACTCTGTCAATCATAATCTTCTTATCTCTAAACTCGATTGCATAGGTTTCCCACCCACCTTAGTATGTTGGATTTCCACATATTTGATAGATAGAACCCAAAAAGTGTTACTGAGGTCTTCTAATTCGAGGTCAATTTCTGTCACTTCTGGTGTACCTCAAGGTAGTCATTTGGGACCCCTATTATTCACCCTTGTTATAAATGATTTACCTACTATTCTTTCTCATTCCCATTGTATCATGTATGCAGTTGATGTTAAGCTTATCTGTTCATACACTGATCCCACTCAAAACTATTTGCAAGAGGGTTTGAGTGCCTTGCAACGCTGGTATTTGACCAATCAGTTGCATCTTAATTGTGCAAAATGTATGTTTATGACATTTAGTCGCGTCAGACCCTCTTAAGGCTTCTATACGATTGAAAATATTCCATTGCAACGTATATCCATGGTTAAAGACTTGAGTGTCTTGTTTGACTGCAAATTAATTTTAAATTTGCATATCTCAACTATCACGAATGAAGCCAAGGAAGTACTTGGATTTATTAAACATTGGTCAAGGGAACTCAATGATCATTTTACCAAAAAAATTCTCTACATTTCTCTTGTTCGGCCGACTCTGGAATACTGTTCGTGCGTTCTAGTCTTGCGTTTCACCCAGACGCCACCTAGCGGACTCTAGCTGAACATAGTTCCAGTGTAGGTTCTTCCGAAAACAACTGAATTAGTTTTGGTGACCAAGAATACTGTTTTCAGTAATACGGGCTTAAAAATCATAGAGTTACCAGTACAAAGCGTGTCCGATTGTGAATTACGTTCTTTTATTCGTTTTTTAACTGCAAAAGGGTTAAACAGTAATGAGATTCACAGTGAATTGGTGTCTATTTGTGGTAGACTGTATGAGTGTCCAAATGTTGCAAAGATGGCGCACAGATTTTTTCAATGAACGCGCAGAAGTGCTCGATGAGCAGTGCTGAGCGTGCTGGACGCTCAAAAAGCGTCATTACGGACGATGCGATTGCAGCGGTTGAAATTATTCAGGAGGACAGACGATTGACTATTGACGATATTTTGGAAATGATGCCTCCTGAATGTCAAATTCACCGATCTTCAGACCATACAATATTGTCGGAGAAGCTTGGTTACAGTAAAGTTTGCGCAGGATGGGTCCCACGCCTGCTTTCCGATAATCACAAACAACAGCGACTTCACGCCGCCCAAAAGTTTTTTTATGACCATCCACCTTACTCTCCAGACCTCGCACCCAGTGACTATTTCCCCTTCCCAAAGTTAAAATAAAGCTTGGGTGGCCAGCACTTCGTTTCAAATGACGAAATCAAACAAGTCGTTAAATCGTGGTTAAAGAAAGAGGGCACGCAATTTTTTAAGGAAGGTTTACTTAAGCATTCAAACAGATACAAAAAATGTATTGATGTCCAAGGCGACTATGTAGAAAAATAGTTTAGGAGGTAAGAAATAAAATAAATTTATTTTTACAGCCTAAAACTTGTTTTTTATTTTTTCCCAACACAGGGAAGCTTACTTTTTGAATACCCCTCGTAAATTGATTATACGCAATATAGACTCTTCTTTCCTTTCAGATCGTCTAAGTTTTTATAAACATCGTTGTACTAGGAACTACAAGTATATCCCATTTCACAACAGATTACGCATTACACAGCTATTTCCACGCTTTATGTTTTAATTAAAATAATCTACACAGCGTGATCTCAAATGCATCTTACCTTTTTTTTATCTTCTCTTTTCTTTTATCTTAGTAGAAACCTCCATTCTAGCTACATTTCTTCAATTTATCTTACTTTCTTTTATTTTTACTTTTATACACTATCATTTCTAATAGTATATTAATTAGTAACAGTGTAAGCCTTATTTACTAATTCTCTTATACGTTAATACTTAATATGCTATGCTGTACTATATACGTAAGTAATAGTATATTGACAATATTATAATACTGGTAGTCGCCAATTACATTCAGCTGTTCTTGCATATTGTTTTTTGGGCGTATCGTCAGCATAAGCGGAAGCTAATAGGATGGGTCTATGTTGAACAGGACCGGACGGTAGGAGGCGAGATTGGCTTCAGGTCTGCCAGGCTTAGGTATTATGGCTACCTGGGGTCATATCCATTGCGCTGGAAAGTGCCCAATCGCCAGGCATCTGTTGCATATTTATAATTTATGGTCCACATCTCGTGAACGGCGTGAAGATATATTCTAGATATTCCGCGAATGCGGTCGCCCTGTCCATCTCTATTCTGCACCAACTTCTGTCTGACTTCTTGACTGCAGCGACTCTTTTTGTTGGCCTCTTAATCCCTCTCGTGACATTCCGCTGATTGTGTTGGGAGTCACCAGGTTCGAGTTGCTCAAATAGGGAGTCAAGTGCACTCCTCCTCAGGTTGCTCTGCCTAGAGGTACCTTGTTCTTGGGGTTCCTAGAAAGAAACCAAACACGCCTGAGCCGTCTGTCTCCTTTTGGGGATCAGTGGCTCAATATGTTGGCCTGCCTGTAGAATGTCAGTTGAGGCTTTGTGGTTTATTTTTCCTGACTATCGTATGGCCTTCAACATTGTTGCCTCTCGAGCCTCACTTTGTTTGTGTCTTTGGTATTAATCCCCAATATCTATTTAATTTACAAACTTCTTATCTTGTACGTTGTGTCTCGGTGGACACTAAGCAGCGGCAATTGTGATGTCGCCCAAACACTATGTTAATTTGGACCCGTGCGCTTTGGATCCAGTCCTTCTGTAAAGCTGGCAGCTCTATGTAGTCTAAGTTGTCGATTTGTTTTCCACTTCCCGCAAGCTCTCCGGTTGAAGTTGTTGACGTGTATAAGGTCATACTCAATATATGGAAAAGTATGACCTGGCGGTAAGATGGGTCTCGGGGATTAGCAACATTTCAATCTGATTGGTCTTACACTAATGCTCGACGCCTGGCCTACTTTTGCACAGGCTCTTCGAGTTCCAGATGGTGAGGTTAGGCTTTACAAATGTGGCTAGCATTTCCGTCATCTGACTTGGTATTTTCTCCACCATCAACTCCAAACGGGTGATTATGGTTTCTATAGCTCATACTGTTACATGTTAATGCTGAGGAGCTTGACTTTGGGTGGTTGTGTTCCCTCCGCTAAGCGCGTCCACAAAGCTGACGTGTGTGTGTTTATTTAGCCACCTGATGCTCATGATGTACGCCTGTTGGTTGTGTTTTGATGGCGGGTGTCAGTTTTTTTGGAATTTGGCCTTTTTATACGTTGCGTAGCCTTTATATGATGGAGCATGCTTTCTTCCACAATGTACACAGTACACAAGCTCGTCTTTTGTTTTGGGGCAATTACTAGAGTTGTGTTTATTACGGCACTTAACACATATCGAATCTATAGTTTCATATATAGCTAGAAGATCTTCTACTAATGAATCTGTTACTTAATTTAACGTTTCTGCTCCTAGAGAAATCTCATCCTTTAAATTACTGTTTCTTCGGATTTCGTCAACACTATCCGCGATTCTAATTTCTGGCCTCCTCACATGATTGTACATGAGTTTAAGCCAAAAAAAAACGAACGGTCCCTCCAATTGTATCAGTTCCTAATAATATACCTGCAACGAATGTGTCAAAAAACCTAAGATATTTGTCTGACTATGTTACTATTCAATATCAGAATGTTCGAGATCTTCTTTCTAAACTCCAACACTTATATCTGCATAGCACATCATTTGAGTCCGATATTATCGCTTATTTGAGACTTGGTTAAACATTATAATATCTGATTGTGAAATTTTGTCAAATAATTTTACAATATCTAAACACGACCGGATAACTCGCCGTGTTGGTGACGTATTAATTTCCGTTAGAGCCGGAAAAATAGCGCGTCATCCGATCGGCTACATAGTTTCACCATACTCTTCAACATGTAACATGTTTCAAATTTCACATTCTCCGAGCATATAACATACACAAAAATACGAAAAACACTTTGCATCGATCTTGCAACGTTGTCTCTGCATTTTCTCGCCATTCGAAACACAATCACAGTACATATCATGTTAAACAAGTTCCAAATGATATTTGATGCCACGTGGTCAAGGGTTATTAGGTATATTAACGTTTTTTTTGTAAGAGCTCGAAAACTAGAACCAATCTTGACACACGGATTGAAGATATGAGTTCAGGACATTAAATAACATTAACAATCATTCTCATCTGGTCGGATCCTAAGGTTGACCCAAATTTGCAAGCTTGTGTTATTTGAACCAATTTAGTCACATTGCCTGTTTAACATGAATTTATCGCCATTAAAATTACAATCAAAATGGTTTTTATATTTATAGCTTGCTCATAATTGCTGGACAAGTCAGAATTCTCTATAAACCTTGAGTATATTTCTGCTATTCATTCCATTTTATCACCACTTTCTTTTCATAATTATCTGTTTGTAATTGGTGACTCTAACTTACCAGTTCTGGCTTTCCAAATGTTTTGATGCCATTCACTTCTCACGAATTCCTCTCAAATTAATCTAATTCGACCTTATTTTTGACCTTATAGCTGCTTTTGAGGATCCCTGTCATCCTACATTAGACCCAGTTTTTGAACTGCGGACATGTTAGCCTATTTTTTCAGGTAAAATATTTAGAACAAGCTGTTTTTATGAAACGGATTTTGCATTAACTTTGGAAAGAAACTGGTCGCAACTGAACTCTTGCACTTACATTAACTATGGAACTTCAATCTTTTATTATGTTATACATTCACTTATTATTGACCAGTGCGTGCCCCCAGAGATAGACCTCGTTCGCTCTCTAAAGAATTAGCAATGCATAAAATGTGAAGTCATAAAGTGAAGTGATAAAAAAATGTAAGAGATCGAAAAAATCTCCTGATTTTTCTCGTTGCGTTATCACCCGATCAAATTTTGATGTTTCAAATTTGCATGTATATAATTTGGTGTATCTAATGACTGCATTCCTGTGATATAAGAAAGTTCATTACTTAACGAATATAATTTAATCAAGCCAGTTAATTTACCAAGCCCAGATAGAGTAACAGGGTGTGTACTTGGGTACTGTAATTTTTCTCTACGTAAAGTTTACATTGTATACCTTTGCTTACATAAATTCAATTGTATGTTACCTCGTGCTCTTTCCCAAGCATTTGAAAGAAATTGTTCATAATACCTCTTCACAAACATGTGAACATCCGCGATGCCTATGGTGGTTGAAAAACTGATAACTTCTCAAGTGTAGCAATGAAAATTTCACTGAGTTTAATTTCCTTGTGATCAAAGGTTTTCAGAACAAAAAGCAGACTGATGTTATTTACACATGTTTTATCAAGTCCTTTGAAATCGTTAACCCCCGTTCTTTTGATTCAGAAACTAAGATTTCCGAATACCTTACATGTAGAACACAAAAAGTTTTTTTAAATTCTCTTTCTTAGCCATCTTGCTTCTTTACTTTTCAATCTGTTTATTAACAATCTTCAGTATATTTTTGTTCACGCTGATCATGTAATGACAACAACTCTCCTTTTTATTGCCAGATAAGACAATGGAGTCTCTAAGGAAGCAGTCCGAGATAAAGACAGAAATTAGGAGTCTAAAGATAAGAGATGCCTCGAAAACAAACTTGAAAAGGCTTCAGGAGCTTAAATAAAATTTCAAGGTATAATACTTTGCTATTAAAAATTAGACTAGCTGACCATGAGTATTTGCACTCAAAACTTTTCAATCGCAATATACAATATTGAAATAAAAGGGAAAACAATAAACCCAAAAATAATTAAAGAGTCGTTTTAGACCTCTGCATTGGTTGAAAAGGATCAGGCTTCAACATTAGCTAGGGAAATGTTTCTGAATCAGTCTAAATATATGGATACATGTTTGAATGAGTTGGATGGCACTATAGACAATCTACAACAACCATCAACAATTAGGATGAATAAGTGTAAAATGGAGAATTTATGGCTTCAAATATGGAATATAACAGAGTAATTTAAATAACAGTTTAAAAGATGACAAAATTTCTAGTTGTGTCCTTAAGGAGTACTGCTCTTCTCTGGCTGAACCATTGCTTAAGCTTTTAACTCTATCTCTTGAATCCACTGTTCGTTGGAAAGATTCATATCTAATCCCACTGCATAAGACAGGTAGCTAGACTGACATTTCAAACTACAGAGGCATTGCAAATGTATCTGCAATTCCTAAATTGTTTGAAAAGATTCTTCTTGTTTCTACTTTACAGCATTGCTGTTAGTCAATTATTTCCCCTGCCCAACATGGCTTTGCACAAAGTTCGACTGTGACCAATTTACTAGAACTTACCACGGACTTTAATAAAGCTTTTGACTCTGTCAATCATAAGGTTCTTATCTGTAAACTCGATTGCATAGGTTTCCCACCCACCTTAGTATATTGGATTTCCACATATTTAAAGATAGAATCCAAAAGGTGTTTCTGAGGTCTTCTACTTCGAGGTCAATTTCTGTCACTTCTGGTGTACATCAAGGTAGTCATTTGGGACCCCTATTATTCACCCTTTTTATTAATGATTTACCTGCTATTCTTTCTCATTCCCACTGCCTCATGTATGCAGTTGATGTTAAGCTTATCTGTTCATACACTGATCCCACTCAAAATTATTTGCAAGAGGATTTGTGTGCCTTGCACCGCTGGTGTTTGACCAATCAGTTGCATCTTAATTCTGCAAAATGTATGTTTATGACATTCAGTCGCTATACGATTGACAATATTCCATTGCAACGTATATCCACGGTTAAAGACTTGGGTGTCTTGTTTGACTGCAAATTAAATTTAAATTTGCATATCTCTACTATCACGAATGAAGCCAAGGAAGTACTTGTATTAATTAAACAATGGTCAAAGGAAATCAATGATCATTTTATCAAAAAAATCCTCTACATTTCTCTTGTTCGGCCGATTCTGGAATACTGGTCGTGCGTTTGGTGCTGACAGTATAGTGCCACCCAGGATCAAATTGAATCCGTTCAAAAGCAATTTGTGCTGTTCGCATTACGTAGACTAAACTGGGACCCTAATCTTCGTCTACTGTCATACTCCAGTAGGCTTTTTCTTCGAAATCTCACTTCGCTAATTAATCGTAGAAAAACTCTTGGTGCTGTTTTTGTATATACGAGGGGTATTCAAAAGTAAGTTTCCCTACTCTGGTGTTTCACTCAGACGCCACCTAGCGGAACATAGTTCTAGTGTAGGTTCTTCCGAAAACTACTGAATTAGTTGTAACATGTTACCTATTTAAATGCTCATGAGTATGGTGGAAGGTGGTAGCCGATCGGATCACGCGATTTAATTCCGGCTCTAGCTCGTCGGCAATTGGGAGTGGGGTAAAAGACCGCATCGCTACTTTTTTACTCGACTGTCTATATTATTATTACTAAAAATTTCGCGTGAAAAGGGATGGATGAAGGATAGGGAAAAAGAGGGGAGCCTACATTGCCTTTAGTTGTGTTGTAGCGTTAGGCTGTTATTAACGCTACGTATCCCCACCCAACCTTGATTACTCTTTGCTTTATTAATTTATGAGTAATCCCTTACACAACTTAAGCTGCACTATACACTACACACCATCATGATTTCGGAATTGAAAGAGTTTCTTATTTAAAATTCATTATAAAATTTATTGAAAAAGCTAAAATTATTCCTACTACTAACATTATAAAAAAATTGATTTTAAACTACAGAACTAAAATTATGCATACTAGTGTAATGCTCAGCAAAGGCAATAATGCAAAAACAAATGCATTAGCTCACTCCCATCAAAGACAGTAACAAAGAATAACAGAATTGTGAAGGTGCATACAAAAAAATCTATGCGCTTGTCGCAGACGATAATTTAAGAGAGTAATAAAAAAACTTGACAGACTTACGGCATTTTTGGGTTCGGGTCCATCGACGAAAGATCCTTCGGCGTGCTCCACGAATAGCTGTCGAAAAATAAAGAGAGCAATTTGCACGCGAGTTACACAAGGGGAGCAGCTCCTGGTCTGCAATCGTGCCGTGTAACGTTGGTTGAAATTATTTGATAAGTTTGAATGTAATGTGGTTTGTTAATAAAAGAGACGTCTTTCTTGGTTTAAGTGTGAATCCAATCTGAATTTTTATTATCAAAATGTTTTTAGCTTAAGCTCTAACAGTAAGAAATTTTGTTTATGTTATGCCTCGAGAGTGTGGTCGTGGGTGGCCAAATGCTGACTTAGCATTTGGCCGGATGTCGATAAAACGCTGTCGTATTAAGTGTTTCGTTGCAACATAGTGTCAGGTTGTTGACACATATGTTCTATGGGGTTTCGGCGGGGGTGTGCTTCGCGTGGCCGAATCAGTGATGGACAGTGATGACACCACTGGTTCGGTAACTCCTCCCCCAGATCGGAGCGACGGCCATAACGACGGGATGGTTGGTGTGACGAAACTAGGCTGGTTTTCTCGGATGGTGTGAAAAATGTGTGTGGAGCGGCGGATAGCCCAAAGAAATCCTATTGCAATTGCACATGCAGATATGAGGAAGTATATTGTAAAAGCATGTTGTGTCACTCGGTCATTTGCAAAAATAATTTCTTGGGATGTTTCCAGTGTTGCCAAGTGTAATCTCTTTAAACTAAGAGCCTCTATCGTTACATTAGTGATTATTTTTTGTAGAGGTGGAAGAAAGACGTCTATGTGATCTATGGTTTGGGTTGTAGTGCTGTCGTAGGTTATTCCGTTTATACGGAGTGTGCTGTTTTTGTGTATTATGATGGCTGAGCCATTCAAGCGTGTGTTGTTACCATTGGGAAGTTCGGCTTCCAGGTTATCCCCATTAAAGATGAAGATGTAGCCTTTCTCTGGCTCAAAAATGTCTGAAATGAGGCCAGTTTCTTGTAGGTTGCAGAGGCTTGTCTTCCCTAGGAGGATGTTGTTTGTACAGGCGTCATTTGGTGATGGTCTGATGATTGAATCTTTGTGACATAGGAATTGACCATTTACTCTCGGGCTTTTGTTATCAAAGAATACATATTCTAATTCGTTATACATTAGGAACTTATGTGTAATTACAAAGTGTGTTTGGTTTAAAGGTAAGGGGATAATATGAGCAAATTTGTAGGCAAATGGTTTTATTAATGGTATATCTATATCAAATACTAGTTTATTATTAATTGTATAAGTGTTTAGTTTTAGAAATTCGTAAATTTCTTCTTCTGAATTTATAACAATGTTTTGTTTTATGAGTATATTTTTTATTTTTTTAATTCTTCTTCATTTAATATTAATTTTGGAATTACGTTTAATTTTGACAGTAATATGCTTTCTATAATATTGTTTAAATGATTGGATAATAGTTGTACATTATAGTCTATTCTGTTTAAATATTGTAGTGTTTGTAACAATTCTCTTTCTTGTGCAAAATCTTTTTGTATTTAATTTTGTATATTTTCTAAATATTTTGTTATATCGTTTTGTTCGTTATTAATATGATTGGTTATATTTTGAAATCTTATCTGGACTTCATTATTGAATTTATTTTGGAAAATCCAATTATTTGACAGATTGTTAGAATTTTCTTGGATAGTTTGGAGTTGGTTTGCAATATTTTTCTCGTCTTCTGCATCCATGTTCCCCGTAACAACTTTCACCAAGCTGCCCAAGCCGTTCATTAGACCTCTTTTTTGTCTTTTAAAAGGCATGAGGGTGTTCAATTTAGATTGTAGTTGTGACAGCTTAGCTTTTAGGGTAAACATAGAGTCACAGAGAGAGTTGTCTATTTGTAATAGGTTAATATTATTATATATTTTGTGTATACAGGTTTTAAAATCATTAAGGTCAATTACATGGCTAATAGTTTTATGATTATTGATTAAGTGAGCGTTTTCTAGCTCTATTCTAGCAATAGGGTTGTTCCCATTTAATTTTTGGATTTCGATGTATTGGGCGTTCCCTAGAGTAAAACTGAAAGAGAGAGAAAAAAAAAGGAAAAATATTATTTTTTTTTTTTTTTTTTTTTTTATATATTTGTAGGTTTTTTTGTTAGTTTTCGTATTTTTGACTTATGAATTTTCTGATTTTTTGTTGTTATTAGAGTTTTTCCATGGTCTCTAAGGACTTTGTGTATACTAAAACGGGGGGTGATTTTGTTTCTTCTATTTTCTTTTCTAAAGGCTAAGGTATTGGGTTCTAGTGTTGGTGCCTCTGCTCTATTGGTGTTAAGTTTTTCTATTCTCTGAGAGGTGTTTTTGAGTAACTTATCTTGAACGGTTGGGTACAACTTTTCTCGGAATGTATTTAACTTTTCTAAATAATCATGTTCATTATTAAAAGACATTGATTGGTTAAATATATGGGTTCTACCTGTGAATAACTCGAATGGGGTAAGTTGGGTGCTAGAAAGCTTAGCATTATTGTAGGTCAAGATTGTTTCCATAAGGATTTCATCGTGATCGTTAGGGAGTTTCAACTGTTTTCGTGTATCCAAAATGATTCTATATATTTCGGTTAATGTGGAATGGAGTCTTTCCACTGGTGCATTGCTAGATGATTGTTGAAAAGAGGTCATATGGAGGCTGATGTTATATTGTTTACAAAAATTTTGAAATAGGTTATTGGAGAATTCTGCACCCTGGTCGAAAATTATTTTCTTAGGGGTGCCATGTTGGCTAAAGAAGTGTTTAAGAGACTTAACTATATTGATGCTATTTCTGTTAGCGATAGGGTACGCTGCAGCAAATTTGGAAAATTTATCCAGGATTGTAAGATTTGAATTACTATTTATTGTATAGACATCGATGTGGACAATATCTAATGGATTTCCCGGGATTTCAGGTATTTGGAAGGGAATTTTTTGTGGTTGTCTATCATACTTTAATTTTAAACACTTTTCACATTTCGTTATTAGTTGAGATATTTTAGACTTCATATGTGGGAAGTATACGTCTTGTTTGATGTGTAAAAATGATTCATCGATACCTCTGTGATTACTGTTGTTATGGTAATTAATTATGTAATTTTCTTGATCTGTGGGTGATGTTATTTCAGGAAGATAGGAATTGCATTTAATTAATTTGAAAGTGTTGTTAAAGAAAAGTTCATAAGTTTGATTAATTAATTCTGATATAGGGTCAGAGGCAAAGAAAGCGCAAGTTTTGTTAGGTTTTAGTGTTTGTTTAAGAATAGTTGTGATGGAGTTTAGGTCGAACAAAGGCTTAAAATATTCTCTTCTGATTTTATTTTTGAATGGGGTCGTCGTCTGGGTCTTTTCAATTTGATCGACTTTTAAGTATAGTTGGATGTTAAATTCATTTAAAGGTTTGTCGCACAACAGGTATTTAGGTTGGGTTATTAATTTGTGAGGAGTGCAGGTTGTATCAGTTAAAGTCTCGTTATGGTTTAGGGAGAGAATATTACGACTAAGTGCATCAGCTACTACGTTTTGAGAGCCTTTTTTATGGATTATATCAAATTCGTATTCTAGGAGTTGAAGTCTCCAACGGATGATTTTCGAATTTGGTTCTTTGAAATTCATTAACCAAATGAGTGGTTTGTGATCTGTAATAATTGTGAACTTTTTGCCAAATAAGTAGGGTCTAAAATATTTTACCGCCCATATTATTGCTAGCATTTCTTTTTCTATTGTTAAATAATTGACTTCAGTATCGGACAAAGTTCTGCTGGCATAGCAAATAGGTCTGTCGTTCGCTAGAGTACCTTGTGAAAGTACTGCTCCTATGGCAAAATTGCTAGCGTCTGTAGTTAGCATAAAAGGTTTTTCTAAATCGGGGTATGCGAGAATTGGGTCGTTTGATAACAAAGTTTTACAATGTTGAAAGGTATTTACGAATTCTTCATCGATTTTGATTGGTTTGGTACCTTTTAGTTGTTTAGTTAATGGCTTTGTTAATTTTGCAAAGTCTTGTATAAATTTACGATAATAGCCGAGGAGGCCTAGGAAAGATTTAATATCTTTTCTGTTTTTAGGACAAGGCATTTTATTTATGGTTGATATTTTTTCCGGGTTAGGTTTTATGCCATCTGGTGTTACAATATGGCCTAAATAGTCTAGTTCTTTCCTGAGGAAGTCCGATTTGCAAAGTTGGACTTTGAGATTAGCAGACCTTAGTTTTTGGAAGACTGATTTTAAATCTTGTAAATGTTGTTGTAAAGAAGTTGAAAAAATTATAATATCGTCTAGGTAAACTAAGCATATTGTACCAATTAAATTTCCAAGTACGAAATCCATAACTCTTTGAAAGGTTGCTGGAGCGTTTTTTAAGCCAAAAGGCATTCGGACGAATTCGTAATGTCCACCCTCGACAGTAAAGGCTGTTTTGGCAGTGTCTTCCTTATTCATTTCTATTTGATGGAATCCACTTGCCAAATCTAATTTTGAAAAATATGTTGACTTCCCGATACGATCCAGGA
>JAWNNK010001190.1:0-176845 GCA_035045065.1 Hirtodrosophila trivittata | reverse complement strand
GGCTGTGACCCGATTGGGTTGATAAATGCCATATAATAATCTTATTGACGGCTTGGTAGTGCCTGAAACTACCGTCACACGGCTCAAATAGTTAATGAGTATCTAAGGCATGGTAAAGGCAGGCAACGTTCTCGTCTTGATCACCCCGAAAGTCGAGAATGGACTTACTTATATCCAGAGGCTAACCAAATGTGACACTTGGCCGCGCCGAGATTCTTTTAAACTCTTCAACCTCCGCTGTTTCTGGTGTTACCTCAAGTTGGCTTATCTAGTGCGTCAACCGGTTGAGCTCGTCGTCAAATTAAGTTTTCATGCGATCAACTTGCTCAGCTGGTGCACTAGTAACTAGTTACAGCACCATCAACGAATGCCAGACTCTTTATTTTATTTAATTATTTATGTAAGTCAGAATCGTCGTCGCTGTATTGGTTTTTTGTTTCTCTATAGCCCCTAGACACACTCATCTACCAAATTTTTATTGAATCACTTGTGAACATGCGCCGAAAAGTGCACAGTCGGCAGAACGGTAATAACGAAATTAATAAGTCTTTCGGTGCTGTGGTATTTTATTTAGCATATGTTGCCTAAGTTACTCAAATACTTGTTCTCAATAGGACACAATGTAGAATAAAATGCTCAATATACAATAACACCAAACACAGCAGTGTTTAAATGGTTTTCAATTATAAACAAACAAGTCATTCACATGTGGTTCATACTATACAGTTGTCGTCTCTGCTGCCTTTAATGCATTACCTATTGCTGCTGCTGTTGTTCTGCTGCTGCTCGAAACTTGCTATCATCGAAGTCGTATTGTTTTCAATAGCTGTTGCCGTTGTCATCGGTAATATCCACTGATTTGATAGCTAGTTCTTGAAATTTTTGAGGTTCGATTGTCAAAATGATTTAGCTGCTTTTTTTTGCCGTAATTGCACTTGTCGTCACTGTAGATGTCGCTGCCGTTGCAGCCGCTTAAACTAATTTGATCAAAGTTTACAGCTCTTGCTTACTGTTTTTGCCGATTTGAGTTTTCGCTCTTGATGAGTTTCTTTTTTAATAGAATTTTTTGGCACATATTATGGACTTCTGTAACCAAATGTCTTAAAGTTACTTTATCGAAGTAGGTATCTGCTGTTTTTTTAGTATTTTTGGTTTTCGCGTCTGTAATTTATCGTTCTCCTGTAGCTGACTAAGTAGAAAGAATGATTGTACTCAACGGTGGCTCGTAGGATAAGGTGTACTGTGTCGGAGTGATATTCCTCGATGAGGTCTGGGGGCACCCGTGTTTCCGGTTTCGTCACCGGTTCCACTTCTATGTAGTACACTCTGGGAGAGGGTGGCATCACTACGGGGGGATCCCTCTGCGCCTCCGGAGCAGGTGTCCTCTCTTGCTCGCACCCCTCGACGTTGAGCACATGCTCGAAGGTTACTGATAACTTGAATACCTCCGCGCCGACTGGGTCGGGTTTGGCTTGTTTCGGGTGACGGACTGGTGTGCATACGTTTTAATTATACGACGAGGGCATCGTACCAACCATTGTCTGCGCCTCCCGGGCAGTGGCCCTCTCCGCACCACTTCTCGTCGCTCATTGCTTTCTGTAATAAAGATAAAGTTAATTAGGATAGGATTCGAGAGGGGTATTGTAACAGTTAGTGTTGGAGATTCTAGTCTGACACGCCCGGGGCCTGCAGGTCGAATTTCTCTGCGAAATCCGGACAGGCCAATATCGGGGCCGTCGTCAGACTCGTCTGAAGCCGTTCCAGCGCTGACTGCTGTTCTGGTCTCCAGGACCACTTACGACTCCTCTTGAGTAAGACGGTCATTGGTTCAACGGGGCTGGCGAACCCGGGTACGAAACGTCGATACCAAGAGGCCATTCCCAAACATTGGCGTAGCTCCTTACGACCCGTTGGGGCCCTCAGACCCTGTATCGCTGCTACCTTTGCAGGATCTGTTTGGATTCCGTCCCCACTTACGACATGACCGAGGTACACTCTCCTTGAAGAAGTGACACTTCTTGCGATTTATTCGCAGATTGGCGTCGGAAGACCTTCCTCAGATTATATATGTGCTGCTCTACGATAATATTGTCGAGATACGCGAACGAGTGTGGTTCCATTTCTGGACCTATCGCCGTTTCCAACGCTCGTTGAAACGTGGCACTCGCCGAATGGAGTCCAAATGGCATCACGCATTACTGGAATAATCCTCTTCCTGGTACCGTGAATGCCGTACATTCTCTGCTGTCCTTGGCCATCGTGATTTGCCAGTATCCACTCTTGAGGTCCAATGTCGAATTATACTTGGCTGACCGTAGTTTCTCCAAGATACTGTTGATACGGGGTAGCGGGTAGGCATCTGGTATGGAGTTAGTCGACGCACATCCTCTACTCTCCATTCATCTTCTTGACCAGGACTAGAGGTGCACTATGTGGGCTCCGGGAGGGTTCGATCGCCTACGTCTATCTGCTCATCGATGACGCGCTGCATCGCCGGATTCTTGGGATAATTCCTCTGCTTAAGGGGCTTATCGCTTTTTAGTGTGATCCGGTGCTCAGCTATGTGAGATATCCCTTGTAACTCGTCGAACAGCGGCAATTCAGACTCCAAGAACCGTTGAACATCTGAATCCAGCCCGACTGTTTCCTCAGCGTCTCCTCTCTGAAGATCGTTCGATACGTTATCACTGCTGACACCGGCGATACGGGAGATACGGTATTCACCGTCGTATCTGCTACCTCCGCGTCTTTTAACATGACCTGAAGTGATGACGAATCTCGTTTGTCTTCGTCTGTGATCCCCTTCTTTCTGGGCTTGCATAACCTGGCGTCGCTGCTGGTATCACAAAGTGGGTCGAGAGGCACGGTATTCGTCAACGTGCATGCCACCTCCGCATACTTCGCAATATCCCCGCGTCACGACGCTTGCTCCACCGGGAGTGTCGCCTGTGATCTGCTGTTCGGCCTACCGATCTCGGAAGTGGATATTACCGATGTGTCTGCCTTGTCTTCTATGGGTAAGGTATTCAAGGCAGACGTTTTCTGGCGCCGGGTTCGTCTCCTCTGTCGGCTCCTCTTCGGGATCACTATTCCCGTCTTTGGTTCCACGCTTGCTCCCGTTTTATTGTCCTGTAAGTCTAGTATCGCTTCTCCACACTGGTTTCTAGTGCCTAGTCGACTTAGAAAGTCAAGTCACACTATGAGGTCATCAGCCATTTTGGGTAACACAAGTATGGGTAGTGTGATCGTTCGTTCACCGAAGTCTAGCGTAGCATCCATCTCCTGGTCGACCCAAATCAGGGACTGATCTACCGAAAAACTCGCGTCGGCTTCGTTTATTTCCGATCCCGGATCGGTATAGTCTGGCCGCATTCTTCACTTATGAAGCTGCGCGAGGCACCCGTATCGAGAGTAGAGTGTCCCCATTATGGCCGCTATTCATCCACCTTCCACTCTCAACGGACCCGGTCTAAACGACGTCGTGAATCGTTTCCCTCCTCAGCACACGTCACCTTCTCTCGTCGCCTGTGCTACCAGATCCGCATCGCTGGCACACCGTTCTCCATGTTTGAGGATGTTCCCGTGCGAAATGACCCTCTTGCTCGCAGTTGTAACAGGTTCGACGACGCACTCGATCTTCTTCTCCGCCTTGCCTCCGTGCGTTCCCCAGGGGGTCTCTCTGGTCAAGGGATACATGACGTGACCCCATATCTATATCTCGGGATGTTCTCGTCGACTCTCGGAAGGGGCTATAGGGCGCCTGTCGTATAGGAGGCCCTTCAGTCACGACTCCTGTTTCGCGATTTCGCATCTCCCGTTCCTCATGGGCTTCCTCAGAGCGAAGACGACGCACTTGCTCGAAGTCATCGGCCAGTCGCACCTGTTGGCCCAGTGTATGGAAGTCGTTTCTCTTCACAGACATCTTGTACTCAGCAGCCATGTTTAAGTAGATCCGCCCAGCTCCTGGACGGCATCGTACTTTGCTCGATGCATCAGAGCCCGGATACGAATCAAGTTATCCTTGAACTCCTCTCCTCGTGCCTGCCTACACGCTCGGATCTCGTCTTCTATCCTCTCAGCGTATTGAGAGAGCAGGAAGAACTCGCAGAAGGCTTCTTTCAACCTTTCCCATGATGTATTCCTTAATTGCGCTGAGAGAAACCACAGCGCGGCTCATCCGGTCAGGAGCTCATCCATCGCCCTTGGTACTCGGTCCACATCGACTTCATACAATATCGCCTTCTCCTCCACTCGTTCTTGAAACGTAAGTGGTCTGAGCGACCATCGTATAATAAGTGCCACTTGTTCACCACTTCTTTCACGATAACGGCGTGCCTGCAGTGCTGGACACTTCGGCAGGAGGAATGTTCCTGTCTCCCAATACTCGTTTTTCGCCCCCATCGATGGTTGATCCTCGTGGCGTTCCGCCTGAGGCCTCATCATCCCGATGGTGGTTCCCGAAGATCGGATTCCGAACGATGACGTGTCACCGCTCTTACTGTAGAACTTGCGTCCGGTGCCAATAGTCCGGGCTCAGGGTTGTCCAGAGCTTCTAAAGCTGTCAACCGCTTCCATATGCCCGGAGGATATTTGCCTTTTGACACGAAGGCTGCCAGGCGTAGTCGCAAGTCGTCGACTCGTCCACTCGGGTCGACGTGAAACTCTATCGCCAGCGATTCCAACTCGTCCTTGCGTCGCTGATATATCCAGCGGACCCCTCTTTTATTATATTTCGTTTTATTTTGTTTTTTATTTTATTTTATTTTTATTTGATTAACCCCTTCTGTTTGCATTTTAAATCACGACACTTTTCACGTCGAGGACTACCGCTCTCGAATCACGGCGTTACTCGTTTGCAACACGCTCGTTCGAACGATCGTTGATTAGCAAACTCAAGCGCCCAGCTTGTCTCCTAAGCCGTTAAATTAGGTTTTAGCGTAGGAACCACCCATAGAAAACTTTTCTTCAATGAAAGAGCTGCTAAATAACTAGCAGATACCCTCAATGATTTCCTGCTATCCAGGAAATGCGATGGAAAGGGCAAGGTTGAATAAGGAGAAAAAACTGTGACATATATTATAGCTGCCATCAAGAACGGCATGAATTTATTTGCAGTTTCGTTGTAGGTGCCAAGTTACGGCGCAGAGTCTCTCAATTTCTGCCAATAAGCGAGAGAATCGCAACGATACAAATTGCGGCTATGTTCTTTAACATCAGCATGATTGGTGCGCACGTCCCTACGGAAAAAAAAGATGATGTTACCAAGGATTCTATGCGGAGCTCGACCGAACATACGGCCGCTACCCATCACATGACATTAAAATACTTATTGCAGATTTTAATGCCAAGGTTGGGCGAGAAGGAATCTTTGGTGCAACTGTCGGGCGGCTTAGTTTCCATAAGACCACTTCGATTAATGATCTTAGACTCATTGGTCTCGCTGCGGCGCACAATATGGTGGTACGTAGTACTGGTTTCATTCATCGGGATATCCACAAGGCATCCTGTCTGTCTCCCGATCGACTGACCCGAAATCAAATCGATCATGTTGTGATCGATGAGAGGCATGCAACTAGCATACGTGATGTGCGATCGGGTAGGGGTCCCAACAACGACTCTGACCACTACCTTGTTGTAGCTCAAGTACGCACACTGCTATGTGTGCCTACAATCGCACGTCAGGGTATGTCTGAAGCTGCAATGACAATGGACAAAGGATGATTTCTCCACTCGAGTCTCTCGTCCGCTACGCCAACACACTCCAATGCCTGAAATGCAGCGATATGTTGGCCCATTTATAACACTCTCTTCAACGCTCGGCGAAAGAAGTAATTGGATTCCGACGTCCTCCTAAGAGGAATCCATGGTACGACCAAGAGTGTAGTAAAGCAACTGCTGCAAAAAACGCCGCCTACCGAAGAACTCTGCAAGCTGGTGCGACACGTGCTGTTGTAGATGTTTACATGAAAAGAAGAAAGGAGAAGATCTTGTTCAGACGCAAGAAGCGAGATCTTGAAAAGCGCGAGAGTGAGAGAGTTGGAGGGAATATTGATGTCCCAGCACCAAGCTTAATGGTGGTTCAAGTCGCGATTAAGCGATTAAAGAGCAATTAAGCTTCAGGATCTTACGGTCTTGTGGCTGACCTGTTCAAGAACGGTGGCGATGAGCTGGTAGAGTGCATGCATCAACTCATTTGCAAAATATGGCTTTTGGAGAGCATGTCTGACGTTTCAAAAAACTTTAGTATCATTTGCCTCATATTAAAGAATTGTGACGCCACTCTGCGAACCAACTATCGTGGCATAAGCCTTCAGCCCATTGCTTATAATGTTCTCACAAGCGTATTGTGTGAGAGTCTGAAACCATACGCAGAGGTGCTGATTGGACCATTTCAGTGCGGTTTCCGACCTGGTAAATCTACCATCGACCAGATCTTCATACTGCGCCAAATCCTAGAGAATACAAATGCGAACCAACTCGACACGTACCACCTTATTGTCGATTATGCCATGTCTGAGCTTGGTATTCCTGCAAAGCTTGTGTGACTCTGCAGAATACCAGCAGCTCAGCCAAGGTAGGAAATTACCATTCTAAAACCTTTAATACCAAGCGTGGTCTCAGACAAGGCGACTCGCTGTCTGGGGTGCTCTTCAACTTACTGATGGAGAGTATTATAAGAAAGGCTCGAGTGCATCGGACGGGGATAATATTAGCAAACGAATCTATCCAGCTCCTTGGATACGCTAATGATATTGATATCATTGCTCGTACCAAGCGGGATGTAACTGCAGCTTTTGGGGCTATTGGGAAAGAATCGGCTAAAGTTGGTCTATCAGTTAATATGGACAAAACCAAGTTAATGGTGTGCTCTAGCAGAGAATCACGGCGTCTTGATTCTCAGTTACCTGCAGGAAGCTATAAGTTCGAGACGGTAAAGGAGTTCATTTACCTTGGTTCTGCTACGAATAATGATGTCGAAATGATGTCACTCTGGAAATAAAACGAAGGATAACACTTGCTTACAGGTGCTACTTTGGGCTCAGTAGGCAATATTATAAATTTATAGAAGAGCCCTCTCTCGGTGGACGAAGACAATACTCTACAAGACACTCATCCATCCAGTGCTTATTTATGGAGCTGAAGCCTGGACAATTACGCAATCGGATGCAGCTGCACTTGGAGTGTTCGAGAGTAAAATTCTTCGTAAAATTTTTGTACCCGTATGCATTGGCGAGACCTACCCTATCAGGTGGAACAACGAGCTGTATAAGCTGTACGACGACATGGACGTAGTCAGTCGGATGAATGCACAGAGACTTCGCTGGCTGGGACGCGTTGTACGCATGGAAAGCGAAGCTGCAGCTCGTAAGGTTTTTGATGCGGTGGTAGGTGGACAACGGAGGAGAGGAAGGCTCCTGATACGTTGGCAGGACCAGGTCACCAGAGCTCTGGAAGATCTTGGTGTTGTCAATTGGACACGCACAGGAAAGAGATGCGTGGAGGCAAATCGTGCATCAGGCTGTGACTCGATTGGGTTGATAAATGCCATATAATAATCTTATTGACGGCTTGGTAGTGCCTGAAACTACCGTCACACAGCTCAAATAGTTAATGAGTATCTAAGGCATGGTAAAGGCAGGCAACGTTCTCGTCTTAATCACCCCGAAAGTCGAGAATGGACTTACTTATATCCAAAGGCTAACCAAATGTGTCACTTGGCCGCGGCGAGATTCTTTTAAACTCTTCAACCTCCGCTGTTTTTGGTGTTACCTCAAGTTGGCTTATCTAGTGCGTCAACCGATTGAGCTCGTCGTCAAATTAAGTTTTCATGCGATCAACTTGCTCAGCTGGTGCATTAGTTACTAGTTACAGCACCATCAACGAATGCCAGACTCTTTATTTTATTTAATTATTTATGTAAGTCAGAATCGTCGTCGCTGTATTGGTTTTTTGTTTCTCTATAGCCCCTAGAGAAACTCATCTACCAAATTTTTATTGAATCACTTGTGAACATGCGCGAAAAGTGCACAGTCGGCAGAACGGTAATAATGAAATTAATAAGTTTTTCGGTGCAGTGGTATTTTATTTAGCATATGTTGCCTAAGTTACTCAAATACTTGTTCTCAATAGGACACAATGTAGAATAAAATGCTCAATATACAATAACACCAAACACAGCAGTGTTTAAATGGTTTTCAATTATAAACAAACAAGTCATTCACATGTGGTTCATACTATACAGTTGTCGTCTCTGCTGCCTTTAATGCATTTCCTATTGCTGCTGCTGTGTTTGCTGCGCTCGAAACTGCTATCATCGAAGTCGTATTGTTTTCAATAGCTGTTGCCGTTGTCATCGGTAATATCCACTGATTTGATGCTAGTTCTTGAAATTTTTGAGGTTCGATTGTCAAAATGATTTAGCTGCTTTTTTTTTGCCGTAATTGCACTTGTCGTCACCAGCCGTTCTGGTCTCCAGGACCACTTACGACTCCTCTTGAGTAAGACGGTCATTGGTTCAACGGGGCTGGCGAACCCGGGTACGAAACGTCGATACCAAGAGGCCATTCCCAAACATTGGCGTAGCTCCTTACGACCCGTTGGGGCCCTCAGACCCTGTATCGCTGCTACCTTTGCAGGATCTGTTTGGATTCCGTCCCCACTTACGACATGACCGAGGTACACTCTCCTTGAAGAAGTGACACTTCTTGCGATTTATTCGCAGATTGGCGTCGGAAGACCTTCCTCAGATTATATATGTGCTGCTCCAATAACGATAATATTGTCGAGATACGCGAACGAGTGTGGTTCCATTTCTGGACCTATCGCCGTTTCCAACGCTCGTTGAAACGTGGCACTCGCCGAATGGAGTCCAAATGGCATCACGCATTACTGGAATAATCCTCTTCCTGGTACCGTGAATGCCGTACATTCTCTGCTGTCCTTGGCCATCGTGATTTGCCAGTATCCACTCTTGAGGTCCAATGTCGAATTATACTTGGCTGACCGTAGTTTCTCCAAGATACTGTTGATACGGGGTAGCGGGTAGGCATCTGGTATGGAGTTAGTCGACGCACATCCTCTACTCTCCATTCATCTTCTTGACCAGGACTAGAGGTGCACTATGTGGGCTCCGGGAGGGTTCGATCGCCTACGTCTATCTGCTCATCGATGACGCGCTGCATCGCCGGATTCTTGGGATAATTCCTCTGCTTAAGGGGCTTATCGCTTTTTAGTGTGATCCGGTGCTCAGCTATGTGAGATATCCCTTGTAACTCGTCGAACAGCGGCAATTCAGACTCCAAGAACCGTTGAACATCTGAATCCAGCCCGACTGTTTCCTCAGCGTCTCCTCTCTGAAGATCGTTCGATACGTTATCACTGCTGACACCGGCGATACGGGAGATACGGTATTCACCGTCGTATCTGCTACCTCCGCGTCTTTTAACATGACCTGAAGTGATGACGAATCTCGTTCGTCTTCGTCTGTGATCCCCTTCTTTCTGGGCTTGCATAACCTGGCGTCGCTGCTGGTATCACAAAGTGGGTCGAGAGGCACGGTATTCGTCAACGTGCATGCCACCTCCGCATACTTCGCAATATCCCCGCGTCACGACGCTTGCTCCACCGGGAGTGTCGCCTGTGATCTGCTGTTCGGCCTACCGATCTCGGAAGTGGATATTACCGATGTGTCTGCCTTGTCTTCTATGGGTAAGGTATTCAAGGCAGACGTTTTCTGGCGCCGGGTTCGTCTCCTCTGTCGGCTCCTCTTCGGGATCACTATTCCCGTCTTTGGTTCCACGCTTGCTCCCGTTTTATTGTCCTGTAAGTCTAGTATCGCTTCTCCACACTGGTTTCTAGTGCCTAGTCGACTTAGAAAGTCAAGTCACACTATGAGGTCATCAGCCATTTTGGGTAACACAAGTATGGGTAGTGTGATCGTTCGTTCACCGAAGTCTAGCGTAGCATCCATCTCCTGGTCGACCCAAATCAGGGACTGATCTACCGAAAAACTCGCGTCGGCTTCGTTTATTTCCGATCCCGGATCGGTATAGTCTGGGCGCATTCTTCACTTATGAAGCTGCGCGAGGCACCCGTATCGAGAGTAGAGTGTCCCCATTATGGCCGCTATTCATCCACCTTCCACTCTCAACGGACCCGGTCTAAACGACGTCGTGAATCGTTTCCCTCCTCAGCACACGTCACCTTCTCTCGTCGCCTGTGCTACCAGATCCGCATCGCTGGCACACCGTTCTCCATGTTTGAGGATGTTCCCGTGCGAAATGACCCTCTTGCTCGCAGTTGTAACAGGTTCGACGACGCACTCGATCTTCTTCTCCGCCTTGCCTCCGTGCGTTCCCCAGGGGGTCTCTCTGGTCAAGGGATACATGACGTGACCCCATATCTATATCTCGGGATGTTCTCGTCGACTCTCGGAAGGGGCTATAGGGCGCCTGTCGTATAGGAGGCCCTTCAGTCGCGACTCCTGTTTCGCGATTTCGCATCTCCCGTTCCTCATGGGCTTCCTCAGAGCGAAGACGACGCACTTGCTCGAAGTCGTCGGCCAGTCGCACCTGTTGGCCCAGTGTATGGAAGTCGTTTCTCTTCACATACATCTTGTACTCAGCAGCCATGTTTAAGTAGATCCGCCCAGCTCCTGGACGGCATCGTACTTTGCTCGATGCATCAGAGCCCGGATACGAATCAAGTTATCCTTGAACTCCTCTCCTCGTGCCTGCCTACACGCTCGGATCTCGTCTTCTATCCTCTCAGCGTATTGAGAGAGCAGGAAGAACTCGCAGAAGGCTTCTTTCAACCTTTCCCATGATGTATTCCTTAATTGCGCTGAGAGAAACCACAGCGCGGCTCATCCGGTCAGGAGCTCATCCATCGCCCTTGGTACTCGGTCCACATCGACTTCATACAATATCGCCTTCTCCTCCACTCGTTCTTGAAACGTAAGTGGTCTGAGCGACCATCGTATAATAAGTGCCACTTGTTCACCACTTCTTTCACGATAACGGCGCCCATGTCGCATGCAGTGCTGGACACTTCGGCAGGAGGTATGTTCCTGTCTCCCAATACTCGTTTTTCGCCCCCATCGGTGGTTGATCCTCGTGGCGTTCCGCCTGAGGCCTCATCATCCCGATGGTGGGTTCGGAGGTTCCCGAAGATCGGATTCCGAACGATGACGTGTCACCGCTCTTACTGTAGAATTTGCGTCCGGTGCCAATAGTCCGGTCTCAGGGTTGTCCTGAGCTTCTAAAGCTGTCAACCGCTTCCATATGCCCGGAGGATATTTGCCTTTTGACACGAAGGCTGCCAGGCGTAGTCGCAAGTCGTCGACTCGTCCACTCGGGTCGACGTGAAACTCTATCGCCAGCGATTCCAACTCGTCCTTGCGTCGCTGATATATCCAGCGGACCCCTCTTTTATTATATTTCGTTTTATTTTGTTTTTTATTTTATTTTATTTTTATTTGATTAACCCCTTCTGTTTGCATTTTAAATCACGACACTTTTCACGTCGAGGACTACCGCTCTCGAATCACGGCGTTGCTCGTTTGCAACACGCTCGTTCGAACGATCGTTGATTAGCAAACTCAAGCGCCCGGCTTGTCTCCTAAGCCGTTAAATTAGGTTTTGGCGTAGGAACCACCCATAGAAAACTTTTCTTCAATGAAAGAGCTGCTAAACAACTAGCAGATACCCTCAATGATTGCAAGGCTGACATCACTGCTATCCAGGAAATGCGATGGAAAGGGCAAGGTTGCATAAGGAGAAAAAACTGTGACATATATTATAGCTGCCATCAAGAACGGCATGAATTTATTTGCAGTTTCGTTGTAGGTGCCAAGTTACGGCGCAGAGTCTCTCAAATTTTGCCAATAAACGAGAGAATCGCAACGATACGGATTGCGTCTAAGTTCTTTAACATCAGCATGATTTGTGCGCACGTCCCTAAGGGGAAAAAAAAATGATGTTACCAAGGATTCTATGCGGAGCTCGACCGAACATACGGCCGCTACCCATCACATGACATTAAAATACTTCTTGCAGATTTTAATGCCAAGGTTGGGCGAGAAGGAATCTTTGGTGCAACATTCGGGCGGCTTAGTTTCCTTGAGACCACTTCGATTAATGATCTTAGACTCATTGGTCTCGCTGCGGCGCACAATATGGTGGTATATCTGAAGCTGCAATGACAACGGACAAAGGATGATTTCTCCACTCGAGTCTCTCGTCCGCTACGCCAACACACTCCAATGCCTGAAATGCAGCGATATGTTGGCCCATTTATAACACCCTCTTCAACGCTCGGCGAAAGAATTAATTGGATTCCGAACGTCCTCCTAAGAGGAACCCATGGTAGGACCAAGAGTGTAGTAAAGCAACTGCTGCAAAAAACGCCGCCTACCGAAGAACTCTGCAAGCTGGTGCGACACGTGCTGTTGTAGATGTTTACATGAAAAGAAGAAAGGAGAAGGTCTTGTTCAGACGCAAGAAGCGACATCTTGAAAAGCGCGAGAGTGAGAGAGTTGGAGGGAATATTGATGTCCCAGCACCAAGCTTTATGGTGGTTCATGTCGCGATTAAGCGATTAAAGAGCAATTAAGCTTCAGGATCTTACGGTCTTGTGGCTGAGCTGTTCAAGAACGGTGGCGATGAGTTGGTAGAGTGCATGCATCAACTCATTTGCAAAATATGGCTTTTGGAGAGCATGTCTGACGTTTGTTTAAACAAACTTTAGTATTATTTGCCCCATATTAAAGAATTGGGCGCCACTCTGCGAACCAACTAACGTGGCATAAGCCTTCAGCCCATTGCTTATAATGTTCTCACAAGTGTATTGTGTGAGAGTCTGAAACCATAGTCAGAGGTGCTGATTCGACCATTTCAGTGCGGTTTCCGACCTGGTAAATCTACCATCGACCAGATCTTCATACAGCGCCAAATCCTAGAGAATACAAATGCGAACCAACTCGACACGTACCACCTTATTATCGATTATAAGGCCACCTACGACGTGACCGCCTGTACGCTGCCATGTCTGAGCTTGGTATTCCTGCAAAGCTTGTGTGACTCTGCAGAATACCAGCAGCTCAGCCAAGGTAGGAAATGACCATTCTAAAACCTTTAATACCAAGCGCGGTCTCAGACAAGGCGACTCGCTGTCTGGGTGCTCTTCAACTTACTGATGGAGAGTATTATAAGAAAGGCTCGAGTGCATCGGACGGGGATAATATTAGCAAACAAATCTATCCAGCTCCTTGGATACGCTAATGATATTGATATCATTGGTCGTACCAAGCGGGATGTAACTGCAGCTTTTGGGGCTATTGAGAAAGAATCGATTATAGTTGGTCTGGCAGCTAATATGCACAAAACCAAGTTTATGGTGTGCTCTAGCAGAGAATCACGGCGTCTTGATTCTCAGTTACCTGTAGGAAGCTATAATTTCGAGACGGTAAAGGAGTTCATTTACCTTGGTCTGCTACGATAATAGCAATGATGTCACTTGGAAATAAAAACAAGGATAACACTTGCCAACAGGTGCTACTTTGGGCTCAGTAGTCAATTTTATAGTAGCGAAGCTCTAGCTCGTAAGGTTTTTGATGCGGTGGTAGGTGGACAACGGAGGAGAGGAAGGCCCCGGATACGTTGGCAGGACCAGGTCACCAGAGCTCTGGAAGATCTTGGTGTTGTCAATTGGACACGCACAGGAAAGAGATGCGTGGAGGCAAATCGTGCATCAGGCTGTGACCCGATTGGGTTGATAAATGCCATATAATAATCTTATTGCCTGAAACTACCATCACACGGCTCAAATAGTTAATGAGTATCTAAGGCATGGTAAAGGCAGGCAACGTTCTCGTCTTGATCACCCCGAAAGTCGAGAATGGACTTACTTATATCCAGAGGCTAACCAAATGTGACACTTGGCCGCGCCAAGATTCTTTTAAGCTCTTCAACCTCCGCTGTTTCTGGTGTTACCTCAAGTTGGCTTATCTAGTGCGTCAACCGGTTGAGCTCGTGGTCAAATTAAGTTTTCATGCGATCAACTTGCTCAGCTGGTGCACTAGTAACTAGTTACAGCACCATCAACGAATGCCAGACTCTTTATTTTATTTAATTATTTACGTAAGTTAGAATCGTCGTCGCTGTATTGGTTTTTTGTTTCTCTATAGCCCTAGACACACTCATCTACCAAATTTTTATTAAATGGCTTGTGAACGTGCGCCGAAAAGTACACAGTCGGCAGAACGGTAATAACGAAATTAATAAGTCTTTCGGTGTTGTGGTATTTTATTTAGCATATGTTGCCTAAGTGACTCACATACTTGTTCTCAATAGGACACAATGTAGAATAAAATGCTCAATATACAATAACACCAAACACAGCAGTGTTTAAATGGTTTTCAATTATAAACAAACAAGTCATTTACATGTGGTTCATACTATACAATTGTCGTCTCTGCTGCCTTTAATGCATTACCTATTGCTGCTGCTGTGTTTGCTGCGCTCAAAACTGCTATCATCGAAGTCATATTGTTTTCAATAGCTGTTGCCGTTGTCATCGGTAATATTCACTGATTTGATGCTAGTTCTTGAAATTTTTGAGGTTCGATTGTCAAAATGATTTAGCTGCTTTTTTTTGCCGTAATTGCACTTGTCGTCACTGTAAATGTCGCTGCCGCTGCAGCCGCTTAAACTAATTTGATCAAAGTTTACAGCTCTTGCTTACTGTTTTTGCCGATTTGAGATTTCGCTCTTAAAGAGTTCCTTTTTTAATAGAATTTTTTGGCACATATTATGGACTTCTGTAACCAAATGTCTAAAAGTTACTTTATGGAAGTAGATATCTTCTGTTTTTTTAGTATTTTTGGTTTTTGCGTCTGTAATTTATCGTTCTCCTGTAGCTGACTAAGTAGAAAGAATGATTGTACTCAACGGTGGCTCGTAGGATAAGGTGTACTGTGTCGGAGTGATATTCCTCGATGAGGTCTGGGGGCACCCGTGTTTCCGGTTTCGTCACCGGTTCCACTTCTATGTAGTACACTCTGGGAGAGGGTGGCATCACTACGGGGGGATCCCTCTGCGCCTCCGGAGCAGGTGTCCTCTCTTCCTCGCACCCCTCGACGTTGAGCACATGCTCGAAGGTTACTGATAACTTGAATACCTCCGCGCCGACTGGGTCGGGTTTGGCTTGTTTCGGGTGACGGACTGGTGTGCATACGTTTTAATTATACGACGAGGGCATCGTACCAACCATTGTCTGCGCCTCCCGGGCAGTGGCCCTCTCCGCACCACTTCTCGTCGCTCATTGCTTTCTGTAATAAAGATAAAGTTAATTAGGATAGGATTCGAGAGGGGTATTGTAACAGTTAGTGTTGGAGATTCTAGTCTGACACGCCCGGGGCCTGCAGGTCGAATTTCTCTGCGAAATCCGGACAGGCCAATATCGGGGCCGTCGTCAGACTCGTCTGAAGCCGTTCCAGCGCTGACTGCTGTTCTGGTCTCCAGGACCACTTACGACTCCTCTTGAGTAAGACGGTCTTTGGTTCAACGGGGCTGGCGAACCCGGGTACGAAACGTCGATACCAAGAGGCCATTCCCAAACATTGGCGTAGCTCCTTACGACCCGTTGGGGCCCTCAGACCCTATATCGCCGCTACCTTTGCAGGATCTGTTTGGATTCCGTCCCCATTTACGACATGACCGAGGTACACCTTCCTTGAAGAAGTGACACTTCTTGCGATTTATTCGCAGATTGGCGTCGGAAGACCTTTCTCAGATTATATATGTGCTGCTGTTTCGTGGCTCCAATAACGATAATATCGTCGAGATACGCGAACGAGTGTTGTTCCATTTCTGGACCTATCGCCGTTTCCAACGCTCGTTGAAACGTGGCACTCGCCGAATGGAGTCCAAATGGCATCACGCTTCACTGGAATAGTCCTCTTCCTGGTACCGTGAATGCCGTACATTCTCTGCTGTCCTTGGCCATCGTGATTTCCCAGTATCCACTCTTGAGGTCCAATGTCGAATTATACTTGGCTGACCGTTGTTTCTCCAAGATACTGTTGATACGGGGTAGCGGGTAGGCATCTGGTATGGAGTTAGCGTTCAACAGTCGGTAGTCGACGCACATCCTCTACTCTCTATTCATCTTCTTGACCAGGACTAGAGGTGCACTATGTGGGCTCCGGGAGGGTTCGATCGCCTACGTCTATCTGCTCATCGATGGCACGCTGCATCGCCGGCTTCTTGGGATAATTCCTCTGCTTAAGGGGCTTATCGCTTTTTAGTGTGATCCGGTGCTCAGCTATGTGAGATATCCCCTGCAACTCGTCGAACAGCGGCAATTCAGACTCCAAGAACCGTTGAACATCTGAATCCAGCCCGACTGTTTCCTCAGCGTCTCCTCTCTGAAGATCGTTCGATACGTTATCACTGCTGACACCGTAAAGTGGGTCGGGAGATACGGTATTCACCGTCGTATCTGCTACCTCCGCGTCTTTTAACATGACCTGAAGTGATGACGAATCTCGTTCGTCTTCGTCTGTGATCCCCTCCTTTCTGGGCTTGCATAACCTGGCGTCGCTGCTGGTATCACAAAGTGGGTCGAGAAGCACGGTATTCGTCAACGTGCATGCCACCTCCGCCTTCTTCGCAATGTCCACGCGTCACGACGCTTGCTCCACCGGGAGTGTCGCCTGTGATCTGCTGTTCGGCCTACCGATCTCGGAAGTGGATATTACCGATGTGTCTGCCTTGTCTTCTATGGGTAGGGTATTCAAGCCAGACGTTTTCTGGCGCCGGGTTCGTCTCCTCTGTCGGCTCCTCTTCGGGATCACTATTCCCGTCTTTGGTTCCACGCTTGCTCCCGTTTTATTGTCCTGTATGTCTAGTATCGCTCCTCCACACTGGTTTCTAGTGCCTAGTCGACTTAGAAAGTCAAGTCACACTATGAGGTCATCAGCCATCTTGGGTAACACGAGTATGGGTAGTGTGAAAGTTCGTTCACCGAAGTCTATCGTAGCATCCATTTCCTGGTCGACCCAAATCAGGGACTGATCTGCCGAAAAACTCGCGTCGGCTTCGTTTATTTCCGATCCCGGATCGGTATAGTCTGGGCGCATTCTTCACTTATGAAGCTGCGCGAGGCACCCGTATCGAGAGTAGAGTGTCCCCATTATGGCCGCTATTCGTCCACCTTCCACTCTTAACGGACCCGGTCTGAGCGACGTCGTGAAGCGTTTCCCTCCTCAGCACACGTCACCTTCTCTCGTCGCCTGAGCTACCAGATCCGCATTGCTGGCACACCGTTCTCCGTGTTTGTGGATATTCCCGTGCGAAATGACCCTCTTGCTCGCAGTTGTAACAGGTTCGACGATGCACTCGATCTTCTTCTCCGCCTTGCCTCCGTGCGTTCCCCAGGGGGTCTCTCTGGTCAAAGGATACATGAAGTGACCCCATATCTATATCTCGGGATGTTCTCGTCGACTCTCGGAAGGGGCTATAGGGCGCCTGTCTTATAGGAGGCCCTTCAGTCGTGACTCCTGTTTCGCGATTTCGCATCTTCCGTTCCTCATGGGCTTCCTCAGAGCGAAGACGACGCACTTGCTCGAAGTCGTCGGCCAGTTGCACCTGTTGGCCCAGTGTATGGAAGTCGTTTCTCTTCACATACATCTTGTACTCAGCAGCCATGTTTAAGTAGATCCGCCCCAGCTCCTGGACGGCATCGTACCTTGCTCGATGCATCAGAGCCCGGATACGAATCAAGTTATCCTTGAACTCCTCTCCTCGTGCCTGCCTACACGGCATCATCGGATCTCGTCTTCTATCCTCTCAGCGTATTGAGAGAGCAGGAAGAACTCGTAGAAGGCTTCTTTGAACCCTTCCCATGATGTATTCCTTAATTGCGCTGAGAGAAACCACAGCGCGGCTCATCCGGTCAGGAGCTCATCCATCGCCCTTGGTACTCGGTCCACATCGACTTCATACAATTTCGCCTTCTCCTCCACTCGTGCTTGAAACGTAAGTGGTCTGAGCGACCATCGTATAATAAGATCCACTTGTTCACCACTTCTGACACGATAACGGCGTGCCTATAAGGCGAATGAGATGGCCACCATGTCGAATGCAGTGCTGGACACTTCGGCAGGAGGTATGTTCCTGTCTCCCAATACTCGTTTTTCGCCCCCATCGGTGGTTGATCCTCGTGGCGTGCCGCCTGAGGCCTCATCATCCCGATGGTGGGATTCGGAGGTTCCCAAAGATCGGATTCCGAACGATGACGTGACACCTCTCTTACTGTAGAATTTGCGTCCGGTGCCAGTAGTCCGGTCTCAGGGTTGTCCTGAGCTTCTAAAGCTGACAACCGCTTCCATATGCCCGGAGGATATTAGCCTTTTGACACGAAGGCTGCCAGGCGTAGTCGCAAGTCGTCGACTCCCTTTACTGGTAGCGTCGTCGTATCCTTCAATCGCTGTCCCGCGATTCCGTACGAGGTCGGACTCTCGCTTTGTTTTAATTTAATTTCGTTTTATTTTTATTTTCCCTTTATTTTACTAAGTTTAATTTTTTTATAATTGTTTTAGTTTTCTTTTATTTTTATTGCTTATAATGTTCTCACAAGTGTATTGTGTGAGAGTCTGAAACCATAGTCAGAGGTGCTGATTCGACCATTTCAGTGCGGTTTCCGACCTGGTAAATCTACCATCGACCAGATCTTCATACAGCGCCAAATCCTAGAGAATACAAATGCGAACCAACTCGACACGTACCACCTTATTATCGATTATAAGGCCACCTACGACGTGACCGCCTGTACGCTGCCATGTCTGAGCTTGGTATTCCTGCAAAGCTTGTGTGACTCTGCAGAATACTAGCAGCTCAGCCAAGGTAGGAAATGACCATTCTAAAACCTTTAGTACCAAGCGCGGTCTCAGACAAGGCGACTCGCTGTCTGGGTGTTCTTCAACTTACTGATGTAGAGTTTTATAAGAAAGGCTCGAGTGCATCGGACGGGGATAATATTAGCAAACAAATCTATCCAGCTCCTTGGATACGCTAATGATATTGATATCATTGGTCGTACCAAGCGGGATGTAACTGCAGCTTTTGGGGCTATTGAGAAAGAATCGATTATAGTTGGTCTGGCAGCTAATATGCACAAAACCAAGTTTATGGTGTGCTCTAGCAGAGAATCACGGTGTCTTGATTCTCAGTTACCTGTAGGAAGCTATAATTTCGCGACGGTAAAGGAGTTCATTTACCTTGGGTCTGCTACGACTAATAGCAATGATGTCACTTTGGAAATAAAAACAAGGATAACACTTGCCAACAGGTGCTACTTTGGGCTCAGTAGTCAATTTTATAGTAGCGAAGCTCTAGCTCGTAAGGTTTTTGATGCGGTGGTAGGTGGACAACGGAGGAGAGGAAGGCCCCGGATACGTTGGCAGGACCAGGTCACCAGAGCTCTGGCAGATCTTGGTGTTGTCAATTGGACACGCACAGGAAAGAGATGCGTGGAGGCAAATCGTGCATCAGGCTGTGACCCGATTGGGTTGATAAATGCCATATAATAATCTTATTGCCTGAAACTACCATCACACGGCTCAAATAGTTAATGAGTATCTAAGGCATGGTAAAGGCAGGCAACGTTCTCGTCTTGATCACCCCGAAAGTCGAGAATGGACTTACTTATATCCAGAGGCTAACCAAATGTGACACTTGGCCGCGCCAAGATTCTTTTAAGCTCTTCAACCTCCGCTGTTTCTGGTGTTACCTCAAGTTGGCTTATCTAGTGCGTCAACCGGTTGAGCTCGTGGTCAAATTAAGTTTTCATGCGATCAACTTTCTCAGCTGGTGCACTAGTAACTAGTTACAGCACCATCAACGAATGCCAGACTCTTTATTTTATTTAATTATTTACGTAAGTTAGAATCGTCGTCGCTGTATTGGTTTTTTGTTTCTCTATAGCCCTAGACACACTCATCTACCAAATTTTTATTAAATGGCTTGTGAACGTGCGCCGAAAAGTACACAGTCGGCAGAACGGTAATAACGAAATTAATAAGTCTTTCGGTGTTGTGGTATTTTATTTAGCATATGTTGCCTAAGTGACTCACATACTTGTTCTCAATAGGACACAATGTAGAATAAAATGCTCAATATACAATAACACCAAACACAGCAGTGTTTAAATGGTTTTCAATTATAAACAAACAAGTCATTCACATGTGGTTCATTCATACAGTTGTCGTCTCTGCTGCCTTTAATGCATTACCTATTGCTGCTGCTGTGTTTGCTGCGCTCAAAATTGCTATCATCGAAGTCATATTGTTTTCAATAGCTGTTGCCGTTGTCATCGGTAATATCCACTGATTTGATGCTAGTTCTTGAAATTTTTGAGGTTCGATTGTCAAAATGATTTAGCTGCTTTTTTTTGCCGTAATTGCACTTGTCGTCACTGTAAATGTCGCTGCCGCTGCAGCCGCTTAAACTAATTTGATCAAAGTTTACAGCTCTTGCTTACTGTTTTTGCCGATTTGAAGAGTTCCTTTTTTAATAGAATTTTTTGGCACATATTATGGACTTCTGTAACCAAATGTCTAAAAGTTACTTTATGGAAGTAGATATCTTCTGTTTTTTTAGTATTTTTGGTTTTTGCGTCTGTAATTTATCGTTCTCCTGTAGCTGACTAAGTAGAAAGAATGATTGTACTCAACAGTGGCTCGTAGGATAAGGTGTACTGTGTCGGAGTGATATTCCTCGATGAGGTCTGGGGGCACCCGTGTTTCCGGTTTCGTCACCGGTTCCACTTCTATGTAGTACACTCTGGGAGAGGGTGGTATCACTACGGGGGGATCCCTCTGCGCCTCCGGAGCAGGTGTCCTCTCTTGCTCGCACCCCTCGACGTTGAGCACATGCTCGAAGGTTACTGATAACTTGAATACCTCCGCGCCGACTGGGTCGGGTTTGGCTTGTTTCGGGTGACGGACTGGTGTGCATACGTTTTAATTATACGACGAGGGCATCGTACCAACCATTGTCTGCGCCTCCCGGGCAGTGGCCCTCTCCGCACCACTTCTCGTCGCTCATTGCTTTCTGTAATAAAGATAAAGTTAATTAGGATAGGATTCGAGAGGGGTATTGTAACAGTTAGTGTTGGAGATTCTAGTCTGACACGCCCGGGGCCTGCAGGTCGAATTTCTCTGCGAAATCCGGACAGGCCAATATCGGGGCCGTCGTCAGACTCGTCTGAAGCCGTTCCAGCGCTGACTGCTGTTCTGGTCTCCAGGACCACTTACGACTCCTCTTGAGTAAGACGGTCTTTGGTTCAACGGGGCTGGCGAACCCGGGTACGAAACGTCGATACCAAGAGGCCATTCCCAAACATTGGCGTAGCTCCTTACGACCCGTTGGGGCCCTCAGACCCTGTATCGCCGCTACCTTTGCAGGATCTGTTTGGATTCCGTCCCCATTTACGACATGACCGAGGTACACCTTCCTTGAAGAAGTGACACTTCTTGCGATTTATTCGCAGATTGGCGTCGGAAGACCTTTCTCAGATTATATATGTGCTGCTGTTTCGTGGCTCCAATAACGATAATATCGTCGAGATACGCGAACGAGTGTTGTTCCATTTCTGGACCTATCGCCGTTTCCAACGCTCGTTGAAACGTGGCACTCGCCGAATGGAGTCCAAATGGCATCACGCTTCACTGGAATAGTCCTCTTCCTGGTACCGTGAATGCCGTACATTCTCTGCTGTCCTTGGCCATCGTGATTTCCCAGTATCCACTCTTGAGGTCCAATGTCGAATTATACTTGGCTGACCGTTGTTTCTCCAAGATACTGTTGATACGGGGTAGCGGGTAGGCATCTGGTATGGAGTTAGCGTTCAACAGTCGGTAGTCGACGCACATCCTCTACTCTCTATTCATCTTCTTGACCAGGACTAGAGGTGCACTATGTGGGCTCCGGGAGGGTTCGATCGCCTACGTCTATCTGCTCATCGATGGCACGCTGCATCGCCGGCTTCTTGGGATAATTCCTCTGCTTAAGGGGCTTATCGCTTTTTAGTGTGATCCGGTGCTCAGCTATGTGAGATATCCCCTGCAACTCGTCGAACAGCGGCAATTCAGACTCCAAGAACCGTTGAACATCTGAATCCAGCCCGACTGTTTCCTCAGCGTCTCCTCTCTGAAGATCGTTCGATACGTTATCACTGCTGACACCGTAAAGTGGGTCGGGAGATACGGTATTCACCGTCGTATCTGCTACCTCCGCGTCTTTTAACATGACCTGAAGTGATGACGAATCTCGTTCGTCTTCGTCTGTGATCCCCTCCTTTCTGGGCTTGCATAACCTGGCGTCGCTGCTGGTATCACAAAGTGGGTCGAGAAGCACGGTATTCGTCAACGTGCATGCCACCTCCGCCTTCTTCGCAATGTCCACGCGTCACGACGCTTGCTCCACCGGGAGTGTCGCCTGTGATCTGCTGTTCGGCCTACCGATCTCGGAAGTGGATATTACCGATGTGTCTGCCTTGTCTTCTATGGGTAGGGTATTCAAGCCAGACGTTTTCTGGCGCCGGGTTCCTCTCCTCTGTCGGCTCCTCTTCGGGATCACTATTCCCGTCTTTGGTTCCACGCTTGCTCCCGTTTTATTGTCCTGTATGTCTAGTATCGCTCCTCCACACTGGTTTCTAGTGCCTAGTCGACTTAGAAAGTCAAGTCACACTATAAGGTCATCAGCCATCTTGGGTAACACGAGTATGGGTAGTGTGAAAGTTCGTTCACCGAAGTCTATCGTAGCATCCATTTCCTGGTCGACCCAAATCAGGGACTGATCTGCCGAAAAACTCGCGTCGGCTTCGTTTATTTCCGATCCCGGATCGGTATAGTCTGGGCGCATTCTTCACTTATGAAGCTGCGCGAGGCACCCGTATCGAGAGTAGAGTGTCCCCATTATGGCCGCTATTCGTCCACCTTCCACTCTTAACGGACCCGGTCTGAGCGACGTCGTGAAGCGTTTCCCTCCTCAGCACACGTCACCTTCTCTCGTCGCCTGAGCTACCAGATCCGCATTGCTGGCACACCGTTCTCCGTGTTTGTGGATATTCCCGTGCGAAATGACCCTCTTGCTCGCAGTTGTAACAGGTTCGACGATGCACTCGATCTTCTTCTCCGCCTTGCCTCCGTGCGTTCCCCAGGGGGTCTCTCTGGTCAAAGGATACATGAAGTGACCCCATATCTATATCTCGGGATGTTCTCGTCGACTCTCGGAAGGGGCTATAGGGCGCCTGTCTTATAGGAGGCCCTTCAGTCGTGACTCCTGTTTCGCGATTTCGCATCTTCCGTTCCTCATGGGCTTCCTCAGAGCGAAGACGACGCACTTGCTCGAAGTCGTCGGCCAGTTGCACCTGTTGGCCCAGTGTATGGAAGTCGTTTCTCTTCACATACATCTTGTACTCAGCAGCCATGTTTAAGTAGATCCGCCCCAGCTCCTGGACGGCATCGTACCTTGCTCGATGCATCAAAGCCCGGATACGAATCAAGTTATCCTTGAACTCCTCTCCTCGTGCCTGCCTACACGGCATCATCGGATCTCGTCTTCTATCCTCTCAGCGTATTGAGAGAGCAGGAAGAACTCGTAGAAGGCTTCTTTGAACCCTTCCCATGATGTATTCCTTAATTGCGCTGAGAGAAACCACAGCGCGGCTCATCCGGTCAGGAGCTCATCCATCGCCCTTGGTACTCGGTCCACATCGACTTCATACAATTTCGCCTTCTCCTCCACTCGTGCTTGAAACGTAAGTGGTCTGAGCGACCATCGTATAATAAGATCCACTTGTTCACCACTTCTGACACGATAACGGCGTGCCTATAAGGCGAATGAGATGGCCACCATGTCGAATGCAGTGCTGGACACTTCGGCAGGAGGTATGTTCCTGTCTCCCAATACTCGTTTTTCGCCCCCATCGGTGGTTGATCCTCGTGGCGTGCCGCCTGAGGCCTCATCATCCCGATGGTGGGATTCGGAGGTTCCCAAAGATCGGATTCCGAACGATGACGTGACACCTCTCTTACTGTAGAATTTGCGTCCGGTGCCAGTAGTCCGGTCTCAGGGTTGTCCTGAGCTTCTAAAGCTGACAACCGCTTCCATATGCCCGGAGGATATTAGCCTTTTGACACGAAGGCTGCCAGGCGTAGTCGCAAGTCGTCGACTCCCTTTACTGGTAGCGTCGTCGTATCCTTCAATCGCTGTCCCGCGATTCCGTACGAGGTCGGACTCTCGCTTTGTTTTAATTTAATTTCGTTTTATTTTTATTTTCCCTTTATTTTATTAAGTTTAATTTTTTTATAATTGTTTTAGTTTTCTTTTATTTTTTTATATATAATTTTATTTTCTTTAACTTTTTTTTAAGTTTATTATATTTAATATATATATTTTTTTTTTTATTATATTTTTGTTTATTTTATTTTATTTTATTTAATTTTATGTTTATTTTATTTTCCTTAATTTTACTTTATTTTATTTAATTATATTTCGTTTTATTTTATTTTTATTTGATTTACCCCTTCTGTTTGCATTTTAAATCACGACACTTTTCACGTCGAGGACTACCGCTCTCGAATCACGACTGTGACATATATTATAGCTGCCATCAAGACCGGCATGAATTTATTTGCAGTTTCGTTGTAGGTGCCAAGTTACGGCGCAGAGTCTCTCAAATTTTGCCAATAAACGAGAGAATCGCAACGATACGGATTGCGTCTAAGTTCTTTAACATCAGCATGATTTGTGCGCACGTCCCTAAGGGGAAAAAAAAGATGATGTTACCAAGGATTCTATGCGGAGCTCGACCGAACATACGGCCGCTACCCATCACATGACATTAAAATACTTTTTGCAGATTTTAATGCCAAGGTTGGGCGAGAAGGAATCTTTGGTGCAACATTCGGGCGGCTTAGTTTCCTTGAGACCACTTCGATTAATGATCTTAGACTCATTGGTCTCGCTGCGGCGCACAATATGGTGGTATATCTGAAGCTGCAATGACAACGGACAAAGGATGATTTCTCCACTCGAGTCTCTCGTCCGCTACGCCAACACACTCCAATGCCTGAAATGCAGCGATATGTTGGCCCATTTATAGCACTCTTTTCAACGCTCGTCGAAAGAAGTAATTGGATTCCGACGTCCTCCTAAGAGGAATCCATGGTACGAACAAGAATGAAAAGAAGAAAGGAGAAGGTCTTGTTCAGACGCAAGAAGCGACATCTTGAAAAGCGCGAGAGTGAGAGAGTTGGAGGGAATATTGATGTCCCAGCACCAAGCTTTATGGTGGAAGCTTTATGAGCAATTAAGCTTCAGGATCTTACGGTCTTGTGGCTGAGCTGTTCAAGAACGGTGGCGATGAGTTGGTAGAGTGCATGCATCAACTCATTTGCAAAATATGGCTTTTGGAGAGCATGTCTGACGTTTGTTTAAACAAACTTTAGTATTATTTGCCCCATATTAAAGAATTGGGCGCCACTCTGCGAACCAACTAACGTGGCATAAGCCTTCAGCCCATTGCTTATAATGTTCTCACAAGTGTATTGTGTGAGAGTCTGAAACCATAGTCAGAGGTGCTGATTCGACCATTTCAGTGCGGTTTCCGACCTGGTAAATCTACCATCGACCAGATCTTCATACAGCGCCAAATCCTAGAGAATACAAATGCGAACCAACTCGACACGTACCACCTTATTATCGATTATAAGGCCACCTACGACGTGACCGCCTGTACGCTGCCATGTCTGAGCTTGGTATTCCTGCAAAGCTTGTGTGACTCTGCAGAATACTAGCAGCTCAGCCAAGGTAGGAAATGACCATTCTAAAACCTTTAATACCAAGCGCGGTCTCAGACAAGGCGACTCGCTGTCTGGGTGTTCTTCAACTTACTGATGGAGAGTTTTATAAGAAAGGCTCGAGTGCATCGGACGGGGATAATATTAGCAAACAAATCTATCCAGCTCCTTGGATACGCTAATGATATTGATATCATTGGTCGTACCAAGCGGGATGTAACTGCAGCTTTTGGGGCTATTGAGAAAGAATCGATTATAGTTGGTCTGGCAGCTAATATGCACAAAACCAAGTTTATGGTGTGCTCTAGCAGAGAATCACGGCGTCTTGATTCTCAGTTACCTGTAGGAAGCTATAATTTCGAGACGGTAAAGGAGTTCATTTACCTTGGGTCTGCTACGACTAATAGCAATGATGTCACTTTGGAAATAAAAACAAGGATAACACTTGCCAACAGGTGCTACTTTGGGCTCAGTAGTCAATTTTATAGTAGCGAAGCTCTAGCTCGTAAGGTTTTTGATGCGGTGGTAGGTGGACAACGGAGGAGAGGAAGGCCCCGGATACGTTGGCAGGACCAGGTCACCAGAGCTCTGGAAGATCTTGGTGTTGTCAATTGGACACGCACAGGAAAGATATGCGTGGAGGCAAATCGTGTATCAGGCTGTGACCCGATTGGGTTGATAAATGCCATATAATAATCTTATTGCCTGAAACTACCATCACACGGCTCAAATAGTTAATGAGTATCTAAGGCATGGTAAAGGCAGGCAACGTTCTCGTCTTGATCACCCCAAAAGTCGAGAATGGACTTACTTATATCCAGAGGCTAACCAAATGTGACACTTGGCCGCGCCGAGATTCTTTTAAGCTCTTCAACCTCCGCTGTTTCTGGTGTTACCTCAAGTTGGCTTATCTAGTGCGTCAACCGGTTGAGCTCGTGGTCAAATTAAGTTTTCATGCGATCAACTTGCTCAGCTGGTGCACTAGTAACTAGTTACAGCACCATCAACGAATGCCAGACTCTTTATTTTATTTAATTATTTATGTAAGTTAGAATCGTCGTCGCTGTATTGGTTTTTTGTTTCTCTATAGCCCTAGACACACTCATCTACCAAATTTTTATTAAATGGCTTGTGAACGTGCGCCGAAAAGTACACAGTCGGCAGAACGGTAATAACGAAATTAATAAGTCTTTCGGTGTTGTGGTATTTTATTTAGCATATGTTGCCTAAGTTACTCACATACTTGTTCTCAATAGGACACAATGTAGAATAAAATGCTCAATATACAATAACACCAAACACAGCAGTGTTTGAATGGTTTTCAATTATAAACAAACAAGTCATTCACATGTGGTTCATTCATACAGTTGTCGTCTCTGCTGCCTTTAATGCATTACCTATTGCTGCTGCTGTGTTTGCTGCGCTCAAAACTGCTATCATCGAAGTCATATTGTTTTCAATAGCTGTTGCCGTTGTCATCGGTAATATTCACTGATTTGATGCTAGTTCTTGAAATTTTTGAGGTTCGATTGTCAAAATGATTTAGCTGCTTTTTTTTGCCGTAATTGCACTTGTCGTCACTGTAAATGTCGCTGCCGCTGCAGCCGCTTAAACTAATTTGATCAAAGTTTACAGCTCTTGCTTACTGTTTTTGCCGATTTGAGATTTCGCTCTTAAAGAGTTCCTTTTTTAATAGAATTTCTTGGCACATATTATGGACTTCTGTAACCAAATGTCTAAAAGTTACTTTATGGAAGTAGATATCTTCTGTTTTTTTAGTATTTTTGGTTTTTGCGTCTGTAATTTATCGTTCTCCTGTAGCTGACTAAGTAGAAAGAATGATTGTACTCAACGGTGGCTCGTAGGATAAGGTGTACTGTGTCGGAGTGATATTCCTCGATGAGGTCTGGGGGCACCCGTGTCTCCGGTTTCGTCACCGGTTCCACTTCTATGTAGTACACTCTGGGAGAGGGTGGCATCACTACGGGGGGATCCCTCTGCGCCTCCGGAGCAGGTGTCCTCTCTTCCTCGCACCCCTCGACGTCGAGCACATGCTCGAAGGTTACTGATAACTTGAATACCTCCGCGCCGACTGGGTCGGGTTTGGCTTGTTTCGGGTGATGGACTGGTGTGCATACGTTTTAATTATACGACGAGGGCATCGTACCAACCATTGTCTGCGCCTCCCGGGCAGTGGCCCTCTCCGCACCACCTCTCGTCGCTCATTGCTTTCTGTAATAAAGATAAAGTTAATTAGGATAGGTTTCGAGAGGGGTATTGTTACAGTTAGTGTTGGAGATTCTAGTCTGACACGCCCGGGGCCTGCAGGTCGAATTTCTCTGCGAAATCCGGACAGGCCAATATCGGGGCCGTCGTCAGACTCGTCTTAAGCCGTTCCACCGCTGACTGCTGTTCTGGTCTCCAGGACCACTTACGACTCCTCTTGAGTAAGACGGTCATTGGTTCAACGGGGCTGGCGAACCCGGGTACGAAACGTCGATACCAAGAGGCCATTCCCAAACATTGGCGTAGCTCCTTACGACCCGTTGGGGCCCTCAGACCCTGTATCGCCTCTACCTTTGCAGGATCTGTTTGGATTCCGTCCCCACTTACGACATGACCGAGGTACACTCTCCTTGAAGAAGTGACACTTCTTGCGATTAATTCGCAGATTGGCGTCGAAAGACCTTTCTCGTATTATATATGTGCTGCTCCAATAACGATAATATTGTCGAGATACGCGAACGAGTGTGGTTCCATTTCTGGACCTATCGCCGTTTCCAACGCTCATTGAAACGTGGCACTCGTCGAATGGAGTCCAAATGGCATCACGCTTCACTGGAATAGTCCTCTTCCTGCTACCGTGAATGCCGTACATTCTCTGCTGTCCTTGGCCATCGTGATTTCCCAGTATCCACTCTTGAGGTCCAATGTCGAATTATACTTGGCTGACCGTAGTTTCTCCAAGATACTGTTGATACGGGGTAGCGGGTAGGCATCTGGTATGGAGTTAGCGTTCAACAGTCGGTAGTCGACGCACATCCTCCACTCTCCATTCTCCATCGTTCGATACGTTATCACTACTGACACCGTAAAGTGGGTCGGGAGATACGGTATTCATCGTCTTTCTGGGCTTGCATAACCTGGCGTCGCTGCTGGTATCACAAAGTGGGTCGAGAGGCACGGTATTCGTCAACGTGCATGCCACCTCCGCATACTTCGCAATGTCCACGCGTCACGACGCTTGCTCCACCGGGAGTGTCGCCTGTGATCTGCTGTTCGGCCTGCCGATCTCGGAAGTGGATATTACCCATGTGTCTGCCTTGTCTTCTATGGGTAGGGTATTCAAGCCAGACGTTTTCTGGCGCCGGGTTCGTCTCCTCTGTCGGCTCCTCTTCGGGATCAGTATATATATCTAGTATCACTCCTCCACACTGGTTTCTAGTGCCTAGTCGACTTAGAAAGTCAAGTCACACTATGAGGTCATCAGCCATCTTGGGTAACACGAGTATGGGTAGTAGCATCCATCTTCTGGTCGATCCAAATCAGGGACTGATCTGCCGAAAAACTCGCGTCGGCTTCGTTTATTTTCGATCCTGGATCGGTATAGTTTGGGCGCATTCTTCACTTATGAAGCTGCGCGAGACACCCGTATCGAGAGTAGAGTGTCCCCATTATGGTCGCTATACATCCACCTTCCACTCTCAACGGACCCGGTCTAAACGACGCCGTGAAGCGTTTCCCTCCTCAACACACGTCACCTTCTTTCGTCGCCTGTGCTACGAGATCCGCATCGCTGGCACACCGTTCTCTGTGTTTGTGGATATTCCCGTGCGAAATGACCCTCTTGCTTGCAGTTGTAACAGAATCGACGACGTACTCGATCTTCTTCTCCGCCTTGCCTCACCAACAGGGGGTGTCTCTGGTCGAAGGATACATGACGTGACCCCATATCTATATCTCCGGATGTTCTCGTCGACTCTCGGAAGGGGCTATAAGGCGCCTGTCGTATAGGAGGCCCTTCAGTCCCGACTCCTGTTTCGCTCGATGCATTAGAGCCCGGATACGAATCAAGTTATCCTTGAACTTCTCTCCTCATGCCTGCCTACACGCTCGGATCTCGTCTTTTATCCTCTCAGCGTATTGAGAGAGCAGGAAGAACTCGCAGAAGGCTTCTGTCAACCTTTCCCATGATGTATTCCTTAATTGCGCTGAGAGAAACCACAGCGCGGCTCATCCGGTCAGGAGCTCATCCATCGCCCTTGGTACTCGGTCCACATCGACTTCATACAATATCGCCTTCTCCTCCACTCGTTCTTGAAACGTAAGTAGTCTGAGCGACCATCGTATAACAAGTGCCACTTGTTCCCCACTTCTGACACGATAACAGCGTGCCTATAAGGCGAATGAGATGGCCACCATGTCGAATGCAGTGCTGGACACTTCGGCAGGAGGTATGTTCTTGTCTCCCAATACTCGTTTTTCGCCCCTATCGGTGGTTGATCCTCGTGGCGTTCCGCCTGAGGCCTCATCATCCCGATGGTGGGCTTCGGAGGTTCCCGAAGATCGGATTCCGAACGATGACGTGTCACCTCTCTTACTGTACAATTTGCGTCCGGTGCCAATAGTCCGGTCTCAGGATTGTCCTGAGCTTCTAAAGCTGTCAGCCGCTTCCATATGCCCGGAGGATATTTGCCTTTTGACACGAAGGCTGCCAGGCGTAGTTGCAAGTCGTCGACTCGTCCACTCGGGTCGACGTGAAACTCTATCGCCAGCGATTCCAACTCGTCCATGCGTCGCTGATATATCCAGCGGACCGGTACTCCTGAGTTGTTGACCTTTACAGCCTCAGGGGGTGGTGAACGGAGTGTCTTCCGCCCCGTTTCATGCGTGGCGAGAGGTATCGGGACCCCTTTACTGGTAGCGTCGTCGCGTATCCTTCAATCGCTGTCCCGCGTTTCCGTACGAGGTCGGATTGTCGCTTTGTTTTAATTTAATTTCGTTCTATTTTTATTTTCCCTTTATTTTATTTTATTTAGTTTAATTTTATTTTAATTGTTTTAGTTTTCTTTTATTTTTTTTATTTTTTTTTTTATATATTTATTTATTATATTTATATTTTGTTTTTTTTTTTATTTTATTATATTTTGTTTTTTTATTTTATAATATTTTATTTTTTTTATTTGATTTAATTGTATTTTATTTGATTTAATTTTAATTAGTTTAATTTTATGTTTATTTTATTTTCCTTAATTTTACTTTATTTTATTTTATTATATTTCGTTTTATTTTATTTTTTATTTTATCTTATTTTTATTTGATTTACCCCTTCTGTTTGCATTTTAAGTCACGACACTTTTCACGTCGAGGACTACCGCTCTCGACTCAGGGCGTTTCTCGTTTCCAACAAGCTCGTTCAAACGATCGATGTTTAGCAACCTCAGGCGCCCGGCTTGTCTCCTTAGCCGTTAAATTAAGTTTTGGCGTAGAAACCACCCATAGAAAACTTATCTTCAATGAAAGAGCTGCTAAACAACTAGCCAATACCCTCAATGATTGCAAGGCTGATATCACTGCTATCCAGGAAATGCGATGGAAAGGGCAAGGTTGCATAAGGAGAAAAAACTGTGACATATATTATAGCTGCAATCAAGAACGGCATGAATTTATTTGCAGTTTCGTTGTAGGTGCCAAGTTACGGCGCAGAGTATCTCAAATTTCGCTAATAAACGAGAGAATCGCAACGATACGAATTGCGTCTAAGTTCTTAAACATCAGCATGATTTGTGCGCACGTCCCTACGGGGAAAAAAAGATGAGGTTACCAAGGATTCTATACGGAGCTCGACCGAACATACGGCCGCTACCCATCACTTGACATTAAAATACTTATTGCAGATTTTAATGCCAAGGTTGGGCGAGAAGGAATCTTTGGTGCAACTGTCGGGCGGCTTAGTTTCCATAAGACCACTTCGATTAATGATCTTAGACTCATTGGTCTCGCTGCGGCGCACAATATGGTGGTACGTAGTACTGGTTTTATTCATCGGGATATCCACAAGGCATCCTGTCTGTCTCTCGATCGATTGACCCGAAATCAGATCAATCATGTTGTGATCGATGAGAGGCATGCAACTAGCATACTTGATGTGCGATTGTATAGGTGTCCCAACATCGACTCTGACCACTACCTTGTTGTACGCACAGGTACGCACACTGCTATGTGTGCCTACAATCGCACGTCAGGGTATGTCTGAAGCTGCAATGACAATGGACAAAGGATGATTTCTCCACTCGAGTCTCTCGTCCGCTACGCCAACACACTCCAATGCCTGAAATGCAGCGATATGTTGGCCCATTTATAACACTCTCTTCAACGCTCGGCGAAAGAAATAATTGGATTCTGACGTCCTCCTAAGAGGAACCCATGGTACGACCAAGAGTGTAGTAAAGCAACTGCTGCAAAAAACGCCGCCTACCGAAGAACTCTGCAAGCTGGTGCGACACGTGCTGTTGTAGATGTTTACATGAAAAGAAGAAAGGAGAAGGTCTTGTTCAGACGCAAGAAGCGACATCTTGAAAAGCGCGAGAGTGAGAGAGTTGGAGGGAATATTGATGTCCCAGCACCAAGCTTTATGGTGGTTCATGTCGCGATTAAGCGATTAAAGAGCAATTAAGCTTCAGGATCTTACGGTCTTGTGGCTGAGCTGTTCAAGAACGGTGGCGATGAGTTGGTAGAGTGCATGCATCAACTCATTTGCAAAATATGGCTTTTGGAGAGCATTCTTACGTTTCAAAAAACTTTAGTATCATTTGCCCCATATTAAAGAATTGGGACGCCACTCTGCGAACCAACTATCGTGGCATAAGCCTTCAGCCCATTGCTTATAATGTTCTCACAAGCGTATTGTGTGAGAGTCTGAAACCATACGCAGAGGTGCTGATTGGACCATTTCAGTGCGGTTTCCGACCTGGTAAATCTACCATCGACCAGATCTTCATACTGCGCCAAATCCTAGAGAATACAAATGCGAACCAACTCGACACGTACCACCTTATTGTCGATTTTAAGGCCACCTACTACGTGACTGCCTGTACGCTGCCATGTCTGAGCTTGGTATTCCTGCAAAGCTTGTGTGTCTCTGCAGAATACCAGCAGCTCAGCCAAGGTAGGAAATGACCATTCTAAGACCTTTAATACCAAGCGTGGTCTCAGACAAGGCGACCCGCTGTCTGGGATGCTCTTCAACTTACTGATGGAAAGAATTATAAGAAAGGCTCGAGTGCATCGGACGGGGATAATATTAGCAAACAAATCTATCCAGCTCCTTGGATACGCTAATGATATTGATATCATTGCTCGTACCAAGCGGGATGTAACTGCAGCTTTTGGGGCTATTGGGAAAGAATCGGCTAAAGTTGGTCTAGCAGTTAATATGGACAAAACCAAGTTTCTGGTGTGCTTCAGCAGAGAATCACGGCGTCTTGATTCTCAGTTACCTGCAGGGAGCTATAAGTTCGAGACGGTAAAGGAGTTCATTTACCTTGGTTCTGCTACGAATAATGATGTCGAAATGATGACCCTCTGGAAATAAAACGAAGGATAACACTTGCTTACAGGTGCTAATTTGGGCTCAGTAGGCAATATTATAAATTTATAGAAGAGCCCTTACTCGGTGGACGAAGACAATACTCTACAAGACGCTCATCCCTCCAGTGCTTATTTATGGAGCTGAAGCCTGGACAATTACGCAATCGGATGCAGCTGCACTTGGAGTGTTCGAGATAAAAATTCTTCGTAAAATTTTTGTACCCGTGTGCATAGCCAAATGCACAGAGACTTTGCTTGCTGGGACGCGTTGTACGCATGGAAAGCGAAGCAGCAGCTCGTAAGGTGTTTGATGCGGTGGTAGGTGGACAACGGAGGAGAGGAAGGCCCCGGATACGTTGGCAGGACCAGGTCACCAGAGCTCTGGCAGATCTTGGTGTTGTCAATTGGACACGCACAGGAAAGTGATGTGTGGAGGCAAATCGTGCATCAGGCTGTGACCCGATTGGGTTGATAAATGCCATATAATAATCTTATTGCCTGAAACTACCATCACACGGCTCAAATAGTTAATGAGTATCTAAGGCATGGTAAAGGCAGGCAACGTTCTCGTCTTGATCACCCCGAAAGTCGAGAATGGACTTACTTATATCCAGAGGCTAACCAAATGTGACACTTGGCCGCGCCGAGATTCTTTTAAGCTCTTCAGCCTCCGCTGTTTCTGGTGTTACCTCAAGTTGGCTTATCTAGTGCGTCAACCAGTTGAGCTCGTGGTAAATTTAAGCTTTCATGCGATCAACTTGCTCAGCTGGTGCACTAGTTACTAGTTACAGCACCATCAACGAATGCCAGACTCTTTATTTTATTTAATTATTTATGTAAGTTAGAATCGTCGTCGCTGTATTGGTTTTTTGTTTCTCTATAGCCCTAGACACACTCATCTACCAAATTTTTATTAAATGGCTTGTGAACGTGCGCCGAAAAGTACACAGTCGGCAGAACGGTAATAACGAAATTAATAAGTCTTTCGGTGTTGTGGTATTTTATTTAGCATATGTTGCCTAAGTTACTCACATACTTGTTCTCAATAGGACACAATGTAGAATAAAATGCTCAATATACAATAACACCAAACACAGCAGTGTTTAAATGGTTTTCAATTATAAACAAACAAGTCATTCACATGTGGTTCATACTATACAGTTGTCGTCTCTGCTGCCTTTAATGCCTTACCTATTGCTGCTGTGTTTGCTGTGCTCGAAACTGCTATCATCGAAGTCGTATTGTTTTCAATAGCTCTTGCCGTTGTCATCGGTAATATCCACTGATTTGATGCTAGTTCTTGAAATTTTTGAGGTTCGATTGTCAAAATGATTTAGCTGCTTTTTTTTGCCGTAATTGCACTTGTCGTCACTGTAGATGTCGCTGCCGCTGCAGCCGCTTAAACTAATTTGATCAAAGTTTACAGCTCTTGCTTACTGTTTTTGCCGATTTGAGTTTTCGCTCTTAAAGAGTTCCTTTTTTAATAGAATTTTTTGGCACATATTATGCACTTCTGTTACCAAATGTCTAAAAGTTACTTTATGGAAGTAGGTATCTTCTGTTTTTTTAGTATTTTTGGTTTTTGCGTCTGTAGTTTATCGTTCTCATGTAGCTGACTAAGTAGAAAGAATGATACTCAACGGTGGCTCGTAGGATAAGATGTACTGTGTCGGAGTGATATTCCTCGATGAGGTCTGGGGCACCCGTGTCTCCGGTTTCGTCACCGGTTCCATTTCTATGTAGTACACTCTCGGAGAGGGTGGCTCCACTACGGGGGATCCCTCTACGTCTCCAGTTCCCTCGTTGGTTCTTCTCGCGGGAGGAACCCTCCCGTAGAGGGCACGCACTCCACTACGGGGGAATCCCTCTGCACCTCCGGAGCAGGTGTCCTCTCTTCCTCGCACCCCTCGACGTCGAGCACATGCTCGAAGGTTACTGATAACTTGAATACCTCCGCGCCGACTGGGTCGGGTTTGGCTTGTTTCGGGTGACGGGCTGGTGTGCATACGTTTTAAATATACGACGAGGGCATCGTACAAACCATTGTCTGCGCCTCCCGGGCAGTTGCCCTCTCCGCACCACTTCTCGTCGCTCATTGCTTTCTGTAATAAAGATAAAGGTAATTAGGATAGGTTTCGAGAGGGGTATTGTAACAGTTAGTGATGGAGATTCTAGTCTGACACGCCCGGGGCCTGCAGGTCGAATTTCTCTGCGAAATCCGGACAGGCCAATATCGGGGCCGTCGTCAGACTCGTCTTAAGCCGTTCCACCGCTGACTGTTGTTCTGGTCTCCAGGACCACTTACGACTCCTCTTGAGTAAGACGGTCATTGGTTCAACGGGGCTGGCGAACCCGGGTACGAAACGTCGATACCAAGAGGCCATTCCCAAACATTGGCGTAGCTCCTTACGACCCGTTGGGGCCCTCAGACCCTGTATCGCCGCTACCTTTGCAGGATCTGTTTGGATTCCGTCCCCACTTACGACATGACCGAGGTACACTCTCCTTGAAGAAGTGACACTTCTTGCGATTAATTCGCAGATTGGCGTCGAAAGACCTTTCTCGTATTATATATGTGCTGCTCCAATAACGATAATATTGTCGAGATACGCGAACGAGTGTGGTTCCATTTCTGGACCTATCGCCGTTTCCAACGCTCATTGAAACGTGGCACTCGTCGAATGGAGTCCAAATGGCATCACGCTTCACTGGAATAGTCCTCTTCCTGGTACCGTGAATGCCGTACATTCTCTGCTGTCCTTGGCCATCGTGATTTCCCAGTATCCACTCTTGAGGTCCAATGTCGAATTATACTTGGCTGACCGTAGTTTCTCCAAGATACTGTTGATACGGGGTAGCGGGTAGGCATCTGGTATGGAGTAAGCGTTCAACAGTCGGTTGTCGACGCACATCCTCTACTCTCTATTCATCTTTTTGACCAGGACTAGAGGTGCACTATATTGGCTCCGGGAGGGTTCGAACGCCTACGTCTATGTGCTCATCGATGACACGCTGCATCGCCGGATTCTTGGGATAATTCCTCTGCTTAAGGGGCTTATCGCTTTTTAGTGTGATCCGGTGCTCAGCTATGTGAGATATCCCCTGCAACTCGTCAAACAGCGGCAATTCAGACTCCCAGAACCGTTGAACATCTGAATCCAGCCCGACTGTTTTCTCAGCGTCTCCTCTATGAAGATCGTTCGATACGTTATCACTGCTGACACCGTAAAGTGGGTCGGGAGATACGGTATTCATCGTCGTATCTGCTACCTCCGCGTCTTTTAACATGACCTTTAGAGATGACGAATCTTGTTCGTCTTCATCTTTGATCCCCTCCTTTCTGGGCTTGCAACCTGGCGTCGCTGCTGGTATCACAAAGTGGGTCGAGAGGCACGGTATTCGTCAACGTGCATGCCACCTCCGCATACTTCGCAATGTCCACGCGTTACTTCGCATGCTCCACCGGGAGTGTCGCCTGTGATCTGCTGTTCGGCCTACCGGTCTCGGAAGTGGAGATTACCGATGTGTCTGCCTTGTCTTCAATGGGTAGGGTATTCAAGCCAGACGTTTTCTGGCGCCGAATTCTTCTCCTCTGTCGGCTCCTCTTCGGGATCACTATTTCCGTCTTTGGTTCCACGCTTGCTCCCGTTTTATTGTCCTGTATGTCTAGTATCGCTCCTCCACACTGGTTTCTAGTGCCTAGTCGACTTAGAAAGTCAAGTCACACTATGAGGTCATCAGCCATCTTGGGTAACACGAGTATGGGTAGTGTGAACGTTCGTCCACCGAAGTCTATCGTAGCATCCATCTCCTGGTCGACCCAAATCAGGGCCTGATCTGCCGAAAAACTCGCGTCGGCCTCGTTAATTTCCGATCCCGGATCAGTATAGTCTGGGCGCATTCTTCACTTATGAAGCTGCGCGAGGCACCCGTATCGAGAGTAGAGTGTCCCCATTATGGCCGCTAGTCATCCACTATTCACTCTTAACGGACCCGGTCTGGGCGACGTCGTGAAGCGTTTCCCTCCTCAGCACACGTTACCTTCTCTCGTCGTCTCCTGTTTCGCGATTTCGCATCTCCCGTTTCTCATGGGCTTGCTCAGAGCGAAGACGACGCACTTGCTCGAAGTCGTCGGCCAGTCGCACCTGTTGGCCCAGTGTATGGAAGTCGTTTCTCTTCACATACATCTTGTACTCAGCAACCATGTTTAAGTAGATTCGCCTCAGCTCCTGGACGGCATCGTACCTTGCTCGATGCATCAGAGCCCGGATACGAATCAAGTTATCCCTGAATTCCTCTCCTCGTGCCTGCCTACACGGCATCATCGGATCTCGTCTTCTATCCTCTCAGCGTATTGAGAGAGCAGGAAGAACTCGCAGAAGGCTTCTTTGAACCTTTCCCATGATGTATTCCTTATTATGTGTATTACTCGGTCCACATCGACTTCATACAATATTGCCTTCTCCTCCACTCGTTCTTGAAACGTAAGTGGTCTGAGCGACCAGCGTATAACAAGTGCCACTTGTTCACCACTTCTGACACGATAACAGCGTGCCTATAAGGCGAATGACATGGCCACCATGTCGAATGCAGTGCTGGACACTTCGGCAGGAGGTATGTTCTTGTCTCCCAATACTCGTTTTTCGCCCCCATCGGTGGTTGATCCTCGTGGCGTTCCGCCTGAGGCCGCATCATCCCGATGGTGGGCTTCGGAGGTTCCCGAAGATCGGATTCGGAACGATGACGTGTCACCTCTCTTACTGTAGAATTTGCGTCCGGTGCCAATAGTCCGGTCTCAAGATTGTCCTGAACTTCTAAAGCTGTCAACCGCTTCCATATGCCCGGAGGATATTTGCCTTTTGACACGACGGCTGCCAGGCGTAGTTGCAAGTCGTCGACTCGTCCACTCGGGTCGACGTGAAACTCTATCGCCAGCGATTCCAACTCGTCCTTGCGTCGCTGATATATCCAGCGGACCGGTACTCCTGGGTTGTTGACCTTTACAGCCTCGGGGGGTGGTGAACGGAGTGTCTTCCGCCCCGTTTCATGCGTGGCGAGAGGTATCGGGACCCCTTTACTGGTAGCGTCGTCGTATCCTTCAATCGCTGTCCCGCGTTTCCGTACGAGGTCGGATTGTCGCTTTGTTTTAATTTAATTTCGTTTTATTTTTATTTTCCCTTTATTTTATTTTAATTGTTTTAGTTTTCTTTTATTTTTTTATTTTTTTATATATATATTTTATTTTCTTTAATTTTTTTTAAGTTTTTTTATTATATTTTTTTTTTTTTATTTATTTATATTTCATTTTATTTTATTTGATTTAATTTTGTTTTATTTGATTTAGTTTTATTTAATTTAATTTATGTTTATTTTATTTTCCTTAATTTTACGTTATTTTATTTTATTATATTTCGTTTTATTTTATTTTCAGTTTTATTTTATTTTTATTTGATTCTGTTTGCATTTTAAATCACGACACTTTTCACGTCGAGGACTGCCGCTCTCGACTCACGGCGTTGCTCGTTTGCAACACGCTCGTTCGAACGATCGACGTTTTGAACACGTTTACTTGTACCCTCGCTTCGAACCGATCGGTAAAATGGGCTCTTTTAACGACGTCAGCGCTAACGCTCGCTGCAACGTCTGCGTTGAATGCGCTGCCGACGGCTCGCAACAAATACGCAATATTCCAATCCCGCTAATGCGCCGAAATAACTTCATACGGTAGTCTGCTTTCCGATAACCTGTATGTTGAAATACACACACGAGGTATACTTTCTTTAAAGATGTGAACATTCATTTAGTACTCCCTGCTCGGGTGCCACTTGCAAGGTAGCGGATGTGCCGGGGTAAACACTCAACCGGTCAAGATCCGCGCCACAAGAAAATTTGTATAATTTTTGCGGCGACACTAAGGCGGGAGGCTAGGAAGGGATATCTTCCCCTTTTCTTCGTACTGGGTTTTTAGAATGTTATTCGGTGCTTTAAAATATCTGTAGACCCACCTTCTCATCTTAGCCAGCCCCCCGTCGGATGACAAGGAACTGTTACCATAGACCCCGCATACAGGCGATGATATTCTTTGATATTGCCACGTATAAATCGCGCTGGGCTTTGCCAAATTAAAACCTATCAGCAATTTTACCATCCAGGCGCCAACCCGTCCCCCGTTCCTTGTGTGTATGCATGCGTTTCAGTTAGACTGTGAGTAATATCCTAGTGGGGTACCCAGCTTTAACTGTTTGATTGCTCTTAAGCATAGGCGAGTACTGGTCGTATATATAAGGTTGTCAAATATCTCTCTTCAGCTTTTTTGCTCTTTATTCAATGCTTTATAAAAAGTGTTACAGTGATCGGATTTAGTTACCCCTCTTATAGAACCACCCCCTCCTTTTTTGCGAAGAACTCGGACAGCTCCTTTTCACAAACCTCTTTTGAGGCCAATTTTACAGCACCCTGGGCGTTCGCCATGGACAGTAACAGGTGGTAATAATTTAGCGCTAAGTCCGGGCTATATGGTGGATGCGGTAAAACCACCCATCCGAGCTGCCGTAGCTTCTGACGAGTCATCAAAGATGTGTGGGGCCTGGCGTTGCCCTGGTGGAACACTACACCCTTCCTGTTGGCCAATTCTGGTCGATCGCGTGCTTCAAGCGGTCCAGTTGTTCGCAGTAGATAGTAGAATTAAGCGTCCGGCCAGCAGCTGGGAGCAGCTCATAGTGGATGATTCCCTTCTAATCCCAACAAACGCACAGCAAAACCGTCCTGGCCATCAATCCCGGCTTTGCCACTGTTTGGGACGATTCACCGGCCTTCGACCACGACCGTTTTCGCTTGATATTGTCGTATGTGATCCGTTCATCGTCGCCAGTCACCATCCGCTTCAAAAATGGGTCGAGTTCGTTTCGTTTCATACCACCATATCGGTCCAGAAGGTTTTTTTGCGTCAAATCATGCGGGACCCAAACATCAAGCTTTTTTTTGTATTCAGCCTTCTGCATATGGTTTAAAATGGTTTGGTGACTAACTCCCATCTCCTGGGCGATGTCACATGCCGGTCTAACTCGATGTTTTCCATGATTTGATCGGTATTCGTCGTCACAGGTCGTCCGCCGGCTGGCTTATCCATGGTGTCGTTTTCACCGGCTCTGAATCGTCGAAACCATTCCTCTGCGGTTCGAAGTGATAAAGTTCCATCCCCCAAAACACCATTAATCTCACGCAACATTTCTCTAGCGGATTTGCCTTTAACGAAGGAAAACTTCAAAATAGCGCGAATTTCGGCGTTACTGAACTCCATGTTTACACGTCTATAACTTTTGAACGCAGTATCCAAATTAATCATGCAAAGCGTCGTAGGGCGTAGGTTATGTCAAAACCTTTCAAATTATGTATACAATTGCGATACGAGCTTTGTAGCGCTTTGTACATAGCCGCGAAAAGATTTAAAAGACAAAAAGGTGGAAGGGAGATACATTATATTTAATAATTGCAACGATCGAATCTACAGAAAATAAAATTAAGATTTCATTTCTGATCTTCATCTTGAGACCAAAATTTAATGTGATTTTGTTGTAGGCTTGTCTGAAGTTTTTGAAAATTGCCTACAAATTATTAATTTCATCTATTTATATCTTTCAATTGTTTGTACGTTCAATTGTTATTTAAGTAAATTATAGTTCCTCGGATTTCAAGCCGGCTACATGAGTGTCCCATTTTGGAGACGGCAGTCTAACATTCAAATCTAACACCAAGCGGCTATGCTGTGTGTGTAAAAACCAACTGAAGACGTTAACTCCTAACAGCTATATTTTGCCTCAAAATCTAAGTATTCAGTGGCAAAGTATGTACGGTAAATTTTTTACTGGATGCTAGCGCATAAGGTGTTAACTCTTTGCGCTTTTAATGCATCGTTGCATTTGTACGTGTGTGAGCGATGAGAGCTAGCTACGATACAACTTCGACGACAGCAGCTTCGACGGTAGTAACGGTAGCAACGGTAGCAGTGGCAGCGACAACAACAGCAGCAATAGGTAATGCAATAAAGGCAGCAGAGACGACAACTGTATAGTATGAACCGCATGTGAATGACTTGTTTGTTTATAATTGAAAACCATTTAAACACTGCTGTGTTTGGTGTTATAGTGTCCTATTGAGAACTGGTATTTGAGTAACTTAGGCAACATATGTTAAATGAAATACCACAGCACCGAAAGACTTATTAATTTCGTTATTACCGGCCCACGTTCACAAGCAATTCAATAAAAATTTGGTAGATGAGATTGTCTAGGGGCTATAGAGAAACAAAAAACCAATACAGTGACGGCGATTCTGACTTACATAAATAATTATATAAAATAAAGATTCTAGCATTCGTTGATGGCGCTGTAACTAGTGCACCACCGTAACAATTTGATCGCATGTAAACTTAATTTGACGACGAACTCAACCGGTTGACGGCCTAGATAAGCCAACTTGAGGTAACACCAGAAACACCGGAGGCTGAAGAGCTTAAAAGAATCTCGGCGCGGCCAAGTGTCACATTTGGTTAGCCTCTGGATATAAGTAAGTCCATTCTCGACTTTCGGGGTGATCAAGACGAGAACGTTGCCTGCCTTTACCATGCCTTAGATACTCATTAACTATTTGAGCCGTGTGATGGTAGTTTCAGGCAATAAGATTATTATATGGCATTTATCAACCCAATCGGGTCACAGCCTGATGCACGATTTGCCTCCACACATCACTTTCCTGTGCGTGTCCAATTGACAACACCAAGATCTGCCAGAGCTCTGGTGACCTGGTCCTGCCAACGTATCCGGGGCCTTCCTCTCCTCCGTTGTCCACCTACCACCGCATCAAACACCTTACGAGCTGCTGCTTCGCTTTCCATGCGTACAACGCGTCCCAGCAAGCGAAGTCTCTGTGCATTTGGCTATGCACACGGGTACAAAAATTTTACGAAGAATTTTTCTCTCGAACACTCCAAGTGCAGCTGCATCCGATTGCGTAATTGTCCAGGCTTCAGCTCCATAAAGAAGCACTGGAAGGATGAGCGTCTTGTAGAGTATTGTCTTCGTCCGCCGAGAGAGGGCTCTACTATAAAATTGCCTACTGAGTCCAAAGTAGCACCAAAGTTTTATTTCTAGACTGACATCATTGCTATTAGTGGTAGCAGAACCAAGGTAACTAAACTCCTCCAGAAGAGCAGGGACAAGGATCATGTTGGTATTCACCAAGTTGAATGCAATCAGACACTTTGCCTCATGTGCTATTCCCCCATCCCTCCCGTCAATAAGATTAGACTTGAAATAGAGGGGAAACGGGGGCTAATGCCCTTCTTATCTTTTTTAACACTGTTCTTAATTTCGCTCTTACGAAAATAACCTTCATTTTGTCACCAAACAAGCGAATTTCAAAAGTCAGCTGAACAACAGTAGACACTTCAATCACTATTCTGAGTCCCAGAATCTAGAACCTATGGATGTTGATACGACACCGTATCACATCCACCAAATTCAGGAAACCAACTCTCTTAAAAACCACAAAGTCCAAAGGATTTATTTAATATATTCGTAGTTATCTCTTCATACTTTCTCCTTAACGTTAAAAGCGTATTTGACGCCATAGTAGGCTGGGACTTGATAAGACAAGCTCAAGCCGAAGTCAGTGGTAGAACTGAGACCATAAACTATGACACCACTAAAGCAAAATTAAATTACCTTTCCTGTCGCGATGTAACTTCACAAACATTGAAGACCCGTTTCCATCTCGGTAAAACCCGAGTTAAAAGAAAAGATTCTCAGCAGAATCAAGGTGTTCTCTACCACCATAGAACTCCTTGTCTCGCAAACATCCGCACTAAAACCAAGGACCCTGTATACTCAAAATGGTATCCGCTTCAAATAAGTGTACACGGTTTGGTGAGCAACGAAGTGAAAAACCTGCTACATAATATGATTATCCGCTGTCGGTATGGCCTTACAACAGCTCAACATGGGCAGTTGAGAAAAAAGGAGGCTATGAATTCGGCAATACAAAAAAGTCTTGTAATCGACTTGAGGAAGCTAAATGAGCTGACTGTACACGATAAGTACCAAATCGCGAGCAATCGATTGTTCCTATGCTATCCCATGATCCTATCCTCGGTGAAGCCAAGTAATTCACCACTCTACATTTGAAATCTGGCTTTCATCAGAACAACGTTTCTGAAAGCAGACGTGAAAAGACTGATCTTTCCATTAACAGAGAAAAATATTAATTCTGCAGACTTCCTTTTGGCCTGCAGAATTCATCCACCACCTTTCGATGGGCAACATATGATGTTCTTCGCGAAAAAATAGGTAAATCCTGCTACGTTTATATGGACAACGTGATAAATTTATCTGAAAACGAAATCGACCACACTAACCAGATTGACTGGGTACTAACGAGCTAGGCTTTTGCTAAAGTTAATATGAGGGTCGCAAGAGAAAAACCACAAATAATTAAAGAAAGCGTCGAGTTCCTCGGTTTTGAGGACAACAACCAGCCACGATAAAGTGAAGGCTATTAAAGAATTCATAGACCCGAAAACACTATATTTCTTCAAATCATTTTTGGGGCTTGCCAGGTAACAGGTGTTTCTTACAATATGTTACTTCTATCGCGAGCGCAGTCACCAGTATTTTAAGGAAAAAACGGGTCACATTACAAGAAATTCGCCGTCCAATTTTACTAAAAATAGTACTTAACGTTGTAAAGAGACGCAAAACCCGTCGCCACAAGGAGACACAAGCTATGCAGGCGGCCCAGAACACCGTCCATCCTTTTAGTTATTTTTAATTGTAATATTTTCTATAATTTTTATTTTTACTTAATTATAAGTCATTAATAATATATTGTAAGCCGGAGGCTCGAAAATTCCCGACATAGCGCTTAAGTAAAATAAGAGCACAAGGAGTGCGCAAGAGAGAGTGTTACTTATATTGTGGCAGGTCCGAAACTTGGGCAAGGGCAAGTAGATGACATCGCGCGTGGACAAAAGTAAAAATACTAATGAACACAGCGCCAGAGGAAGAAGGAAAAATAAACAACAGGGAGATACGATAGAGGAGATGGGAATATTAGAAGTAAATCCAGCTAGCAACACTTCTTAATAATGCCAGGTATAAGAGCCGTATTAAATAATAAACAAAGTGAGTGAGTTTGTCTCCTCATTTTTAAAACTAATTACGCTTGTCGTTTCTTTTATTCGTGTAATAAATATATAAACACAATATACCCCGTGTTTTTTGCCGTAGTCGAGAATCGGCACGCTCGATATCGCCGAATAACGTACGAAGAAAAGGGGAAGATATCCCTCCCGAGCCTCCCGCCTTAGTGTCGCCGCAAAAATTATACAAATTTTCTTGTGGCGCGGATCTTGACCGGTTGAGTGTTTACCCCGGCAGATCCGCTACCTTACAAGTGGCGCCCGAGCAGGGAATGAATGTTCACATCTTTAAAGAAAGTATACCTCGTGTGTGTATTTCAACATACAGGTTATCGGAAAGCAGACTACCGTATGAAGTTATTTCGGCGCATGCCGATTAAGTAGGTAGCAGGAGAACAAAGAAGAAAAAAAATCCGGGTCAACAACCCGGGAGTAGGGGTCCGCTAGATATATCAGCGACGCAAGGACGAGTTGCAATCGCTGGCGATAGAGTTTCACGTCGACCCGAGTGGACGAGTCGACGACTTGCAACTACGCCTGCGGGCATATGGAAGCGGTTGACAGCTTTAGAAGCTCAGGACAACCCTGAGACCGGACTATTGGCACCGGACGCAAATTCTACAGTAAGAGCAGTGACACGTCATCGTTCGGAATCCGATCTCCGGGAACCTCCGAAGCCCACCATCGGGATGATGAGGCCTCCGGCGGAACGCCACGAGGATCAACCACCGATGGGGGCGAAAAACGAGTATTGGAAGACAGGAACATACCTCCTGCCGAAGTGTCCAGCACTGCATTCGACATGGTGGCCATCTCATTCGCCTTATAGGCACGCCGTTATCGTGTCAGAAGTGGTGAACAAGTGGCACTTGTTATACGATGGTCGCTCAGACCACTTACGCGCCAAGAACGAGTGGAGGAGAAGGCGATATTGTATGAAGTCGATGTGGACCGAGTACCAAGGGCGATGGATGAGCTCCTGACCGGATGAGCCGCGCTGTGGTTTCTCTCAGCGCATTTCAGGAATACATCATGGGAAAGGTTCAAAGAAGCCTTCTACGAGTTCTTCCTGCTCTCTCAATACGCTGAGAGGATAGAAGACGAGATCCGATGATGCCGTGTAGGCAGGCACGAGGAGAGGAGTTCAAGGATAACTTGATTCGTATCCGGGCTCTGCTGCATCGAGCAAGGTACGATGCCGTCCAGGAGCTGAGGCGAATCTACTTAAACATGGTTGCTGAGTACAAGATGTATGTGAAGAGAAACGACTTCCATACACTGGGCCAACAGGTGCGACTGGCCGACGACTTCGAGCAAGTGCGTCGTCTTCGCTCTGAGGAAGCCCATGAGAAACGGGAGATGCGAAATCGCGAAACAGGAGACGACGAGAGAAGGTGACGTGTGCTGAGGAGGGAAACGCTTCACGACATCGTTTAGACCGGGTCCGTTGAGAGTGGAAGGTGGATGAATAGCGGCCATAATGGGGACACTCTACTCTCGATACGGGTGCCTCGCGCAGTTTCATAAGTGAAGAATGCGCCCAGACTATACCGATCCGGGATCGGAAATAAACGAAGCCGACGCGAGTTTTTCGGCAGATTAGTCCCTGATTTGGGTCGACCAGGAGATGGATGCTACGATAGACTTCGGTGGACGAACGTTCACATTACCCATACTCGTGTTACCCAAGATGGCTGATGACCTCATAGTGTGACTTGATTTTCTAAGTCGACTAGGCACTAGTAACCAGTGTGGAGGAGCGATACTAGACATACAGGACAATAAAACGGGAGCAAGCGTGGAACCAAAGACGGAAATAGTGATCCCGAAGAGGAGCCGACAGAGGAGAAGAATTCGGCGCCAGAAAACGTCTGGCTTGAATACCCTACCCATTGAAGACAAGGCAGACACATCGGTAATCTCCACTTCCGAGACCGGTAGGCCGAACAGCAGATCACAGGCGACACTCCCGGTGGAGCAAGCGTCGTGACGCGTGGACATTGCGAAGTATGCGGAGGTGGCATGCACGTTGACCGTGCCTCTCGACCCACTTTGTGATACCAGCAGCGACGCCAGGTTATGCAAGCCCAGAACGGAGGGGATCACAGACGAAGACGAACGAGATTCGTCATCACTTCAGGTCATGTTAAAAGACGCGGAGGTAGCAGATACGACGGTGAATACCGTATCTCCCGACCCACTTTACGGTGTCAGCAGTGATAACGTATCGAACTATCTTCAGAGAGGAGACGCTGAGAAAACAGTCGGGCTGGATTCAGATGTTCAACGGTTCTTGGAGTCTGAATTGGCGCTGCTCGACGAGTTGCAGGGGATATCTCATATAGCTGTGCACCGGATCACCCCAAAAAGCAATAAGCCCCTTAGGCAGAGGTATTATCCCAAGAATCCGGCGATGCAGAGCGTCATCGATGATCAGGTTGTCGAGTAACGAGGCGCAACGTAAGTGCGGACGGAATCCAAACAGATCCTGCAAAGGTAGCGGCGATACTGGGTCTGAGTGCCCCAACGGGTCGTAAGGAGCTACGCCAATGTTTAGGAATGGCCTCTTGGTATCGACGTTTCGTACCCGGGTTCGCCAGCCCCGTTGAACCAATGACCGTCTTACTCAAGAGGAGTTGTAAGTGGTCCTGGAGACCAGAACAGCAGTCAGCGCTGGAACGGCTTAAGACGAGTCTGACGACGGCCCCGATATTGGCCTGTCCGGATTTCGCAGAGAAATTCGTCCTGCAGACCAACGCCAGCGAACATGGATTCGGCTCAGTACTGACCCAAACTATCGACGGAGAGGAACAAGTGATTGCGTACGCGAGTCGTAAGCTCAATTAGGCGGAAGGCAACTACTCAGCGACAGAGAAGGAGTGTCTGGCAATCATCTGGTCGATAAGAAAATTAAGATGTTACCTGGAAGGGCACAGGTTCGACATCATCACAGACCATCAGGCTCTGAAGAGGCTCAAATCCATTGAGAGCCCCTCTTCGCATCGCATCGCATGATGAGCGCTAGAGCTGCAGCAGTACCAGTTCAACGAACACTACAGGAAAGGCAAGTTGAACGTAGTGGCCGATGCTCCATCCCGACACACTTACGGCTGCTTTCGAGATACAGCGCCATGTCAGAGACAAAAGGAGTCGTAGCAGAGCTCGCCGCACTTAATATCAGAGCATTGAATCTGCAGGAGGGCAAACAGAAGGATGTCCCTACAAAAAATATCGGGACGTAAGCGGAAGCCCAAAAGAAGAAACGCCCTCCCGTCCCCAACACCAAGGAAGAAGCTAAAGAGACGACTCGTGGAAGTGGGCATCGTACCGAACTGAAAGTTAAGGATAGTGCACGCAATGTGGCAACTTATGCCGAAGTGTCCAAGATCCCTAGCCGTAATGCCAGCGAATGAAAGAAGGTGAAGCCTTAACGGCTACGCAAGAAACCAGAGGCACTGATATTAAAAAAGACGAGAGAGACCTCATATGCCTGTATGAAATCGGAAAACACTTCCGAAAAGTAAGGAGAACTCAGAAACGAGAATTCATCCTTGAACTCGAGGAGCAACACGCTGGACGGGTAGGTAAATTCAAGGAAGATATCAAGAAGTTCCTCAATGACATTGCCACAGTACGCTCCGGTACTCAAAGACCAGCTCTTATGTGTACTGAAATGGACGAGGCAACGACGGCGGAGGACTTGACTTAATGTCTGGTGGTCCAGTTCCGGGGTACATCGAGACCGGATATACGATGTCTGAGAAGGATGCGCGATGGGACCCAGCTAGCCACCATTTTGCTCGAAGTATACGACGCCATTACGGTCCTTTAAAAAGGATCTGTAACTGCGGGCTGGTCACGGTGCCGCATTACCCAGGGCGTAAGGCCTGTGAGGTGTTTCAGGTGCCTCGCAGAGCTATATCAATCAATTCGAACTGGGAGGTCCTGGATGATGTCATACTGAGCGATCATGCGCTGATTGCTTTCAACATCAAACTGACGAGTGAGACACACAGACAACGAAGGAGTAAGCTGGGACGAGCGTGGGACGCAAGGAAAGTCGACAAGGAAACGCTGGAATATATATAATCAGCGATCTGGACAATCCAACTGGACAAGCGGAGACAATGGTTCGAGACTGACACATCTGTTAGAAACGACGTGAAATACTACAATGCCGCGAAAGAAAAGGCGAAATCGGAAGCCTCCAGTATATTGGTGGAGTGACTCCCTGAGCGACCTTGGTGCGGAGTCCCTTCACCCACCCACAGCTTGTAGACCACCACAGGTCAGTCCAAGCGGAACTGCAAAAAACAGCCTAGAAAGCCAAAGCCGGAGCTTTGAAGGACCTTCTCGCTACTATTGATAATGACCCATTGGGCATTGCCTAAAAGATAGCATACAAGACGCTAAAAGCACCTTGCAGGCAAGCGCAAAAGGTCATGGCGAGTATTGTAGAAGACCTTTTCCCGATACAAGCCACCCTATGGCAACCGGAGCAGGTGATGCCTCGAATGCGATCCCCCCGCATCCCACCAGAGGAAGTTGTCCAAGCCGCCACAAGGATAAAGCCAAGTTTAGCCCCTGGACTTGACGGGATACCAGGTGCGGTCATCAAAGCCATAGCAGTAGCCAAGCCGGAACTATTCAGGAATACATTCCAGCAATGCCTCACCGGGGGAATATTTTCTGGACGGTGGAAAAATCAGAGGCTAGTGCTACTACCGAAAGGAAATGGAAATGAACTAATTCTAGCAGCTACCGTCTCCTATGGTTATTGGACACTGTGGGGAAACTATTCGAAAGAATAATCTACTGCAGGATGGAAGCGGTCAGTTAGGGACCCAGTGCTGGCCCGCCAACAGTATGATTTTCGGAATGTGAGAAGCACGCTTGACACTCGGACGGAAGTCTGGGACATAGCCCAAAGCGCCCTTGCCGGAGATAGATGCCTGGGTGGAACCAAGAAGTACAGTGCCATAGTGACACTTGATGTGGAAACGCTTTCAACACAGCAAGGTGGCCAGCATACTCAGTGCTATGAGCAATATGGGTATCCCTGTCTACCTGAAGGCTGTAATTGACAGCTACTTCAAGGATCGTGTGCTTTGGTACAATACGGATAATGGCCCAAGAAGGTATCAAGTCACCTCTGGAGTTCCACAAGGGTCGGGGCTTGGAACATTATGTACAATGGCATCTTGAGCATCAACAAACCCAGAGGCACTGAGATGCACTGCTTTGCGGACGATGTGGTGATTACAGCAGTGGCCAAGACCCTCACAGAGGTGCAAGCTAACTGCAACGAAGCAATTAGGGCTGCTACCGGATGGCTCGAGAGTGTGGGACTTAAAATTGCGGACCAAAAGGCGGAGGTGCTGCTGTTAAGCAGCAGAAAAGTGGTCAAAAAATACAAGTTACAAGTTAAAATGGGGACGGTGTTCATCTTGAATCGGCAGAATCTACTGAAGTATTCGGGGTCTTGGTTGACCCCAGACTCAATAAAATAATATATAATATAAAATACGCCAGCAGGAAGGCTGCCAGGTCCTCTACGGCCCTAGCCCGATTATTGCCCAACGTCAGACCTCGGTCTGGCCGGTATGCCCCCCATATACCTGGAGGTCCAAGCACTGGCCCAATGTGAAAAGGCGTCAGTCGGACTGTGGCGTACGATAGGCTTCTTGAAAAGTGGCAGTCCAGATGGTAAGCATCTCGCAAGAGGCGCTGGACATATAAACTGATCCCAGACATTAGTGAATGGACAGCGTGTAAGCACAAGAAACTGGATTACCACCTCACACAGTTCCTTATGGACCACGATTGTTTCCGTAGGTACCTCTCTAGGTTTAATCTACTGCTTTGATGATGTCGAGTGGACAGAGCATGTGCTACTACACCGCCCCAGATTCACGACGGAGAGAGGACAGCTGGATGGTTTGACTGGTTTCCCACTCAGACCTAGGGAACTCCTAGCCGCAATGATGATAGATCGTGACTCCTGCAAGGCGGGTCACGTCGCTATCATCAAATTGATGAAGGGAGTGAGAGCTGACGCGATAGCCAACAGAGCTTGGTGTAAGGGCGACTAAAGAGTACTCCGAGGTCACGTACATGAAGAAGAAAGATTGCATAGGAGCACCTTATCCTGATCACCGATGCATTACCTTAGTTGACAGTCCCGTTGAGTACAAAACATGGACAGAAGAGTATACGGCGGTTCCCTGTAGAGTTTCGAGTCGCAAATACCCATGTACAAGACGTAAATGTTGAATCTTTTGAAGATTTTCCGGCCGGTTTCAGACGGGGTGCAAACCAAAAAAAAAAAAAATGTTTGTGAATTGCTTCAAACTGCTCAGCACACATGTTAAATTAATTCTTGCATTTTTTCTGGGTTTATTATCCGATTCATTACATAATTTACAGTATATATAAAGAGCGTATTAGATCACAAAAATTGGCAAAAAAAAAAATAATGTGATCGGCTGAAAAATTCAGTCTTAAACTAGTTTTTTCTATCGATTGCCGCTGATGGGGGAAGAAAATTTCAAAATTTTAAATAAACTCTAGATACATATCAAATTTGGTCTCTTTATCTGTTGAAGAGTTGAGATTTACTCAGTGATTTGAACGGACAGGCAGACAGACGAACATGTTTGGATATATATTTTTTATGGGGTCGGAGGTGCTGCCTTTTTGCACAACTTCATTATCTCTTCTTAACCACAAATGGTTCGTAAGCTAATGGCACAAATTTAACGACATGTATGTATGGGTGTGCATATTAGCTTTCGTGAAGTTTTTTGAATGAGGTGGTGACGGGTACATATAACATCGTTATTATTGCTGCGATTTCAAAAAAGAAAATACTTTTCCGGTCACAATGTGAAGTTATACGTAACATAAAGAGATCCTCGTATAAAGGGAAAATTACGCGGATTTATCTTTTAGCCATATTCCTATCATTTAAAGATTAACACATTTCCGACAAGCATCACATTACAACTGGAAACACATTATATACGATTGGAATGGAATGATTTATTTCCATAATCTGCTTGACGGTAGCTGACACACATTATATGAGTATTTATTAATAATTATCGAATATGTCTCTATCAATGCGTGCATATGTTACTTATGTCTGTTAGTCTCTATCAATGCGTGCATATGTTACTTATGTCTGTTAGTATATTTATGTACACATGAGTTTAATGATGTCATCAAATAATTTCACTTTATACAAACAATACAAATACATTACGATTATATTTGAAAACCTATATATCTATTTTAGACTAATATACGTATGTAGTGTGTATTTATAAATTTTAAGTCTTATGGCTGTATATACGAGAATATATGTATCGGCGGTCACTGCCGGTAGACGATTGGGAAGCAACTTGTTGACTTGCAGGAAAATTTTCAGAACGAATGGATATGACTTTCACTTTTATCTTTAATTTTGTAGATTAAATAATATATATACCGTTCTTCTATAAATAAGACAATTTACCTTTCTACATTAAAATATAATAAATAAATATTATGTTTCCTTCTGTTATATTACAAAAGCGTTTCGATTACTACATTGGCGATTTCTCATGATAAAGATGTGCAGAACAAAAGTACTGCAAAACAGTTAAGTACATACACCTATTGACATAAGAGTGAAAGTGATAGAAATTTCTAAAATTGTAAATAGCTATTTATTGTATTCCAAGTAGGTTATTAGCGATTCGCTGTTACTGACGTTGCTGGCGTTATCCCAATGACGGGTCCAGGCGCAGTACTATGGCTAACCACAGTACCTGGTGTACTTCCTACCACGCCTATGGTGTGATCTGAATCTTTTTTTGCTGTTACCGATGGATGACTCAGAGAGTCGACAGTTATAAGGTGCTGAACTGCCATGCTCATTGCTGCTGGTTGTGCTACTGGTACCTTTCCGATTCCAACTATAGGCAATTGTGTTTGTTGTGGTTGTAAAGGTGATTGTGCACTTGTTGGAGGGACAATACCTGCACCCGTAGGTTGCTGCAGTCGAAGGTGTGAGAGAGGGAGAGGACCTAAAGGACCAACTGATGGTGGCGGTATGGGACTTGGTTCTTTTCCTCGTAGATGTGCAGCAGATTGTGCTGCATACATGTTTAACGCTTTTTGACGCTCCTCGGCTTCATGCCGAAAAGCAGCCTCCATTATTGGATTGTATCGAAGAATAGGTGCATAGGGATCACGGAATGGATCAATACCCCAAGCTGGTGGTCCAGGCGATACAAAGTGTGTGAGTGGTCCACCGACACCCAATGTAGGTGGCATCATGTTGCGAGAAATATGAGATGCTGGGGGTGGTATCCCATGCGGTGGCCCGTGACGTCCTGTTACCATGAAATTTGCATGATGATGAGCAACTGCAACGGCTGCATTCGCTTGTACCGCTACCAACGAAGACGGATGATACCGCGAATCGCCAACAGCTGCCGCCGATGCACGCATAAGCATTACATCTTGTTCATCTTTTGGACGTGGAAGTTCTTCTTTAATGCGTATGTCTGTATTAAGGTCAATGCTGCGATGTGGTGAGCGATCCCGAGGGGTTGTGGCGGTTGCAGTATTCGCTGTATGCTTGTTGGTCTCGTTTATCCGTTGCTGCTGCAGTATTCTCTCACGCTCAATTTCACGCCGTTCTATTTCACGCCGCTCTCGTTCTTTACGTTCACGTTCACGTTCCCGCTCTCGTTCTCGCTCTTGTTGTTCGCGTTTTAACTTTTCTTCTTTTTCTTTACGTTCGCGATCTTCACGTTCTCGTCTTTGTCGATCGCGTTCCCTCTGTTCGCGCTCTCGTATTTCACGCTCACGTTCTCGATCTTCTGCCTCACGTCGTGCATTCTCCAGGGTGAGATCGGACTTAATGGGCCAACCAACGGGTACTGCGGTAGTTACTGGATGATATGCTACAGAGCGTGAAATAGAGCTGGACCTAGAAAGAAAAAATACATTTGCAAACTTATTTATTAATACAATTAATTAATTTATTAAATAAATTTGACATGGCCGGTGTGCTAGTATGACGGTATTTGAACTAAAAAAACACCGATGTTCTCCTCCATCCGATGTTTTATCAATATTTTCATTGGATATTGCACTTTTAAATAATCTTATAAAATTAAAATTTAAAAAACAAATGAGTTGCAATCGTAAGACTAGGTTGGGTTTTATACTAAAAATAATTTGAAAACAATTATTCGAAAAGTGAAATAAGAACAGCCTAATTAACACTGGTCGGTCAACTAGTTTACTAGTTCACTGGAGAAGTAATCGTAGACTGTGCGACTAATTTTAATTAATTTAAATTATTTTCGGCGACAGCGAAACTTTGCTATATCCCCGCTAGAACAGTTTACCCGTCCGTCAGAAACTAAAAGAGCTAGGAACTACTGTGGCTCACATACAGAGTACACACAATATCATAAAACATACAGTGTAACACTTTATTCCAATAATTACGTAAGCTCAAAGTAACAATTGACAATGTAATATACAAGTATATAATCATTTAACAACGATACATCAGCGGAGCCAACAATCTAAATAAAATTTAAGGCCAAAATGAAAAAGTTTTTTATATTATTTGCATTTAATAAGTGTTTTAACGCTGATTGCCACATTACGTTATTTTTTATATACATTCTGTCAAGAAACACTATACACACTGGAAAAAAGTGAAATATTTTGAGTTCAGATACGAAAATGAAAGGCTTTAATTCAAGTTAAGGAATTTTTTTTAAAGCTAACAATTTATTAATATTTTCTCAATTAAATTGAGAAAAAACAAAACTAAAACTGTGTAACAAAAAAAACAACAAAAAGAAAAAAAACTTAGTTCTGTCACTGTCAAGAAACTCTTTACAGAAAATTATTTAATAATTCTTACCGTCAAATGTGTAATTAATTTTAATAGCTTAATCTAATTTTAAAATCTAGTGTGACCTCCCTCAGTATCAAAAACATATTTCAGGCGTTTCTTCATTGATTGGACCAACTTGGCAACATAATCCAGAGGAATGTTGTGCGCCTCTTCTAAAACCGCGGCTTTTAATTGAGTGCGGTTTTTTGGACCCCTTTTTCCCACTCTTTTTTTTAAAGTACGTCCATAAATGTTGAATTGGGTTAAGATCAGGGCTTTGAGGTGGAGTATCAATGACCTTGCCACAGTTATATAGCAGTCAGGTCCGTACTGTGAGCTCTTTATGTTTGGGATCATTGTCCTGATAAAATTTGAAATTTGGGTTGTTGTTGTAAATAAAGCCAAATTGATCCGCACTGGTTATTAAATTAGCTTTTAAAATTTGGAGGTACTGCCCCGCATTAATGGTGTCCTCTATAAAGGCCAAGTTTCCGACTCCACGACTCGAGATGCACCCCCAAATCATAACCGACAGTTTTCCAAATTTAACAGTCGGAATAATGTTTCTGCTTTGTAGTGCTGTTAATGGCTTGCGCCATACTGTCGATGGACCATCATTGTAATACAGCATCACTTTCGTTTCGTCCCTGTATTCTGCCGGCTTGCTATTCATTGTCAAAGCAAAAGAGAAGCGCTTTTCTACATTAACCAATGAAAGCAACGGTTCCTTCCGTGCAACTCTAGAAGTGTACCTATGCCGTAGGATGGCCTGGCGCACAGTTTCATGCGACACATCTACAAGTATGTCACTTTCTTCCTTAACCTCCTTGGCAAGTGCCCTTACCGAAATTTTCGGATTTAGGGTAACCAAACGCATGATTAGGCGATCTGCCCGTTTGTTGATTTTCATTTTACGGCCACCTTTGCCCTTTGCTTCAAGCCTGCCTTCGTTTTCCGCCCGACTTATAACATTGTAAATTGTTTTCATTGACACAGAAAACATCTCAACTAATTCTGCAACGGATTTGCCCAACTGGTGATAATAAAAAATCAATTGGACCACATCAAAGCTCAATCGCTTGACAGGCATATTACTAAATATGAATTATCACTTTTAAGATGCGCAAAAAGCAAAATTTCACAACCAAATTAAAGGAATTGCAAAAATAGCATTGAGAAAAGCAAGAAGCATAGATAACGGTAAAGCACCGTTATTTCTAGGAATAAGGGCAAAACGAAATGTGTAAAGAGTTTCTTGACAGTGACAGAACTGAGTTATTTTTGCTTTTGTTGTCTTTTTTGTTAGACATTTTTAGTTTTGTTTTTCAATTTAACTGATTATTAATGTTTTCTCAATTTAACTGAAAAAATATTAATAAGCTTTTTAAAAAAACTCGTTAACTTGAATAAAAGTTTTTCATTTTCAAAAAATTTAATTTTTTCCAGTGTGTAAAGTGTTTCTTGACAAAGTGTATGTATATTTATTGTGACGTTTTCTATTCCAAAAATCTAATCCCATAAACTAAATGCGATGGCATAACATTTTCAATATTTATACTTGTATATCAATTTCAATATGCGACAATATATATATATATATACATATATATATATACTTCTGCGCGACCGAAACATAGTCTATATATATATATATAAACATTATTATTTTCTGCCATTGCTTTAGCGCACCGTGTTTCGGTCGCGCAGAAGTTCTCAACACAACTGTCCTGCGTCGCACGCTTATTCTTTGTGCCTACCTCCGAACCCGATAAAACGGTTCTGCTCAAAGCGACAAAATGCAGACAACCAATCACAACACAGTTAGAGGCTGATGCAATATTACCATAATGATGAAATTACTATTCTGGTGAAATACTTGAAAAGCATGATCACACACACAACCATACACACTCAGTACACTCCGACATATATACGAGGGGTATTCAAGAACTAAGTTTCCCTAGTCTGGCGTTTCACTCAGACGCCACCTAGCGGACTTTAGCTGAACATAGTCCCAGTGTAGGTTCTACCGAAAACAACGAAATTAGTGGTGGTGAGAATACTGTTTTCAGTAATACGAGCTCGAAAACCATGGAGTTACCAGTACAAAGCGTGTCCGATTGTGAATTATTCAGGAGGACAGACGATTGACTATTGACGATATTTTGGAAATGATGCCTCCGGAATGTCAAATTCACCGAACTTCAGTCCATACAATAGTGTCGGAGAAGCTTGGTTACAGTAAAGTTTGCGCAAGATGGGTCCCACGCCTGCTTTCCGATAACCACAAACAACAACGACTTTATGCCGCCCAAAATTTTTTTGAAATGCTCGAAAAATACTCTCCAGACTTCGCACCAAGTGACTATTTCCTTTTCCCAAAATTTAAAGAAAGCTTGGGTGGCCAGCACTTCGTTTCAAATGACGAAATCAAACAAGGTTTACTTAAGCTTTCAAACAGATAGAAAAAAATGTATTGATGTCCAAGGCGACTATGTACAAAAATAGTTTAAGAGGTAAAAAATAAAATAAATTTATTTTTACAGCCTAAAACTTGTTTTTTATTTTTCCCCAACACAGGGAAACTTACTTTTTGAATACCCCTCATATATATACATATATTATTCTACCATTAGTTTTCCAGCATTCAATGCAGCACTTGCAACACAAGAGCAAAACTGCCAATAGCTACACGCAAGAAGTTGAACAACTAACTAAAGCCCTAGAAGGAGCTTACATTAACGATGGCTTACTGCCTGAGTTGGTCAATAAATACAGGTCAGCTCATCCTATAAAAACTGCGATAATTGATAAGTTAAATCTTAAACTGTGGAAACCACGGTAGAGGTAATAGGGGCCAACTATACAACACAAGCGGCCATAAATATTATAAAAATGGTAATAATAATAACAATAACAACATAAACAATACTCGAGGTGGGTAACATAGGAGAAATAGACAGAACAATCAGGTACGGGTTACTCAAGATAATTCGGGAAACCAACAACCCCTTTGGCCAACCAACAGTACAAATTCTTAATATAAAAGAAAAAAATTATAGCCCACTAACATTGTTACATCCACAACGAATTTCCGAATTGCGATGAAATTCTTGCATTCGACTTCATTAGGAAATTCAATTGCATGTTAAACTATCAATTAATCTTGAAACCATATCCCTTAATTGTCACATACATGTAGATCAGAAGTAATAAAAAAAAATATAACGCTTCTGACCAATGAATATATAGTATTAATACCAAAGCAAAGGCAACCTGAATAATAATAGCTAACAGTATCGAAGTAAGTAATGTAAAAGTTCGTATATTAAATACAACAAAAACCAATATTACTAAAGCCAAAAATAAAATTCGAGTCAATAAAAGACTGAGAAATCAAAAAACAAAGCAATAAAACAACCAATTGAACTAGTGAAGTCATGAATAAACTACAATTTTCTGAACAATTTAAAACTAAACTTACGGATATACTTGTATGTATGTACCAAATTCAGTGACATATTTGGTTTAGAATCAGAATCAATGTCAAGCAATAATTTGTATAAACAAAAACTAAAATTAGCAGATAAAACTTACGTTAAACATGCATACATATTCATAATTAAAATATACGCCTAATAGATTTTTAAGTGGAAGTACACGTTGTATCGAGTAAACACAACGCACCGTAATAAAATAGATGATTTGTGATCACTTGTATGCGTGTCTATATTACGATGTGACCCAAGTAACGAACGCGAACACAAAATATGACCCGACCCTAAGATCCAGTTGGTCGGGTTATATTAGTGATAAGAATAGTGTAAGTACGCTTTGTGTTAGGTATAAAAGAACTAAGATTTGTAAGAATAAAATTAGTATACTTCGAGTTGCTTACTAATCAACATAGGTTTCATTACATGGTCCTTCGAGCTTTCCTATGTTATCCCACTGGTGGGGAAAGAAACAACGAAGTAAAAAAAACCAGAACCTTAAAAATAAATAAGGTTCCTTAGATGAAATTAGCTTTCAAAAGAATGACAAAAGAATTTTGACAAATGTGGAAAGACAAAAATTTATAAACTCTACAACAAATAAAAAAGTGGAAAGAAGATGTTCCCAACACAGAAGAGACAAAAAGTACTGTTTAGAGACGAAAAAAGTCACTTAGTCAGATGGCCATTAGGAAAAATTGAGGAAGTTTAATATATAAATAGTAAAAATAAGAACTTAATAAAATCTAATAGCACGCCCAGTAGGAAAGATATGTCCCCTTATTGGGATACAATCAGAGAATGAATAAGGAAGCAACAGCTTTAATCAAAAATAAGGCAATAAGACTATGAGCCAGTTAATATATGGAACGACCTCTAATAGTAGTTATAACTCTTGCGCTTTTGAGCCAAGTATCCAATTTTACATTTCCAATAAAGAAAAATTACAATACATATAGAAATGATTTATAGTAGCACTGCAATATATTTAGACACAATATTAAAAAAACACAATATTAAAAAAGCCAAGGAATTAAGAATCGGTTGCGAAAAACTTCATATAATTTTAAGGATGAAAAATAATAATAATAATAATAATAATAATAATAATAATAATAATAATAATAATAATAATAATAATAATAATAATAATAATAATAATAATAATAATAATAATAATAATAATAATAATAATAATAATAATAATAATAATAATAATAATAATAATAATAATAATAATAATAATAATAATAATAATAATAATAATAATAATAATAATAATAATAATAATAATAATAATAATAATAATAATAATAATAATAATAATAATAATAATAATAATAATAATAATAATAATAATAATAATAATAATAATAATAATAATAATAATAATAATAATAATAATAATAATAATAATAATAATAATAATAATAATAATAATAATAATAATAATAATAATAATAATAATAATAATAATAATAATAATAAAACCATTGTACCATTACCTCGTACAGAAAATGGGATTGAGAATGCAATCAGTATAATATTCGATCTCACTATACACTACCACTATCATTTAAAAGTAAAAAACAGTACCCACAGCAATATTCGAATCTGTTGTACAAAAGTACGGTCCTATTAACAAGTTCATAACAGACATGGGTACTACTTACAAAATGACCTGTGTAAATATATGAAAATCAGTGATATACTATCAATACCTCATCGTACATCTCAATTATACATCACTATTTGCTACTTATTGTTTCAACACAACCCTATCGACAGTACATGAATACTGCCCACACTAATTAGTTTATGTTAGATTACTAAGACAGTTCATTTAATTTAATAACCTAACTTAAATTAACACTATGTACTATATAACACAGATGATTACGCAAAAGGAATTTAAGTTTAGGTAAAAAGGAACCTCAAGTAGTAAACAAGTAGTAAAAATAGGAAATACTGATATTATTAAGCAACATTGTTAGTGTTAAGTAACATATAAATAAATAAAAATTAAGGAGACAAAGGGAAAGTTATTGTCTTGGAAATGTAAAAAGGCGAGATCCGAGCAGGATAGCTAGATGGACTGAGCGCGGCGCAGTTGCTCTGAAAAAAGTCAGTCAAGAAAGGACTACGAATAAGACTCGCTACGTTTTTTTAATATCCGTCATCAGAAGTGGGATTGCCACAGCTACAGCATCCTGAAAACATGTTATATGTGATGGAGGCACAAAATAGAAAGATTTTCGAATTGCTTCAGCAAACGCCATTCGAAGGCCATGCAAACACCGTTAACAACAACAACGCAAGAGAATTTGGTGACGTTGCCTACGTATAACCCCGCAGCATAGTGCAAAATTGCAAATATGATTTCGACAGCGCATTAATTGGAGGGCAGTGTATTGGTGCTGACGCTAAGTAAATCAATAATTGGAAGCGAATCGCAATGGCTTTCGCAAATTTGCTATTTGGAATCACCTGGAATCAGACAACGGTTTGAGAGCATGGAGACGCCTGCCGCCATTTTGCTCAACATGCTGAACGGGCGCCGGAATGAAAACGAGTGCCTGTCCGTATACTGCAGCCATGTAGTGATGAGGAATTGGAGTGAGATGACCGTAGAAGAAATAGCAGTATCGCTTGTGATGGCACACGCATCACAAAAAGACACAAGAATTCAGAGTGTCTTGTATACAAAAACAATAAGGACAAGCAACGAAATGCAGCAGCAATTAAAAGCATCTGCATTTGGCAAGCGAGTCGAATGCTCTGGATCGGATCTTGGCCCGGAAAAAGCAGAAGATACAAGTTTCAGTTAAATATCATCATTGGATTGTCGTAAGGGGATTAAAGACGAGAAAATCGAATTGAATACAAAGCAATCGTTTGGAAAGCCGGTTACTGGACGAGACAGATCTGGTGTAACATGTTACAGGTGAGGACATTTTGCGTCTACTTGTACCAAGGGTGCAACTACAACAAATATAAACAACGAGAAGTGAGTCTACGTGTGTGCAGTATCGGAGCCACAGGGAGTAATGCATCAGTATGGTGAGCTGTTTAATTTTTTTTTTTCGATTCAGGTGCTGAATGCTCTTTAATCAAGGAAAAGTAAAGTAACAAGGTTGCTGTCTTTTACCATAATATGGTATCATAATATGGTAATATTAAGAAGAATGGGAGAAAATGTTATCAAAAGTAACGTACAAACTTTGGTCAGGGTACAAATTCCTCAATTGACACCAAAAAAATTGAATTGCTTTAGTTTTTGTTAATTTTTTAGTTCCTTTTAATTTTAATTTGTAATTTTTTGTTATAAATCATTAATAGATAATATAAGAAATTGGAATAAATTAAAAAAAGTCATTAATACATCGAAACACTTATTTCAGTGCTAGGAAAGCTGAAAAATGAAATGTATTTGCAATGTGTAAACTCTTTCTTGACAGACTGTATATATATATATATACTATATATGTATATATATGTATATGTATGTAAAAAGGATAGCAGCGCTGGCAGAAATGACAACAGCAGGCTAACAGCTTAAAGCTTGCAGACGGACAGTTTGTGTAAGAAAGCGAGAAGAGCAAGTTGTCAGTTGAAAAGTCGTCAGAGAAAGATGCAAAAAGTTGTTAGCATTAAACCTTAATCAAAATTTAATCATAAATAATCCTATAAAATATAACTTAAATAATAAACTAATATATAATTATTCACATGTATATGTACAGTGAGTCAAAAAAGTATTGGCACACCTCTGTTTTAAAAGTTTATCATGTGTTATCTTTGGCCCACTCAACATACAATACAATTTTTAATAAGGAACATTTTATATTATATTAAATACAAAAAAAAATTATATTTCATTTTTGGTTAAGGTGTAAGATAAAAAAACTAAAAAAAGCACGATTTTCACGTCAAAAAAGTATTGGCACACTTGTTCAAAACTAATAGTATTTAGCCGATTATTAATGTTTAATATTTTGTTGAGCCTCCTTTTGCTTTAATAATCGCTTTTAAGCGCCTGGGCATACTTTTTATTAACCTAGCCGTTCTCCTTGGTGATATTTTTTCCCATTCTGTGCGTAAAGCTACCTTCAAGGAATCTTTTGATGAAATATGGTGCTTTCGAATTTTTTCTCCAACAGATACCAAATATGCTCAATAGGATTTATGTCTGGGGATTGTGGTGGTGTTTTTAATTGTTTGCAGATGTAAATAAGCCATTCCTGGACAAGATACGATGAGTGTTTAGGATCGTTATACTGTTGAAACTGGCACTGCTGCCCATTTAATCCCAATTTACGGATACTTGGAGCCAAGTTTTCTTTTAGAATGTCCATGTACGCTCTTTTATCCATTCTGTAATCAATGAACTCAAGATTACCAACTCCAAATGCCGCGAAACACCCCCAAACCATAACATTACCGCCGCCGTGTTTTACTGTCCGTATAATATTATTATGTTGCAGCTCTTTGTTTGGTTTTCGCCAAACTTTCTGGGACCCATCTGAGCCAAAAAGATTATATTTTGACTCGTCACTAACTATAATATTATTCCAAAAAGATTCCGGCTTATTTACGTGGCGTTTGGCAAACTCTAACCTCTTTTTTTGGTTAACCTTCGAAATTAAGGGTTTACGTCGAGCCACTCGTCCATGAAAACCATGCTCTGTATAGTGAATTTCTGTGTTTGTGTTTGAATTTTTCTGCATTTCATTACACAACTTGACAGCAGAAATTTTTGGATTTTCAGCTACTGCAACAACTACAATTCGCTCCTAGCGTGGTGTAAATATTTTCGGTCTTCCGGATCTGCTTTCTTTTTTAAGTTTTCCGGTGTTTATATAGTGCTTAATAATGTTTCGGACACTGGAATAGGACCTCTGCACTATACTGCCAATTTCTCGATAAGATTTTTGCTGGACATGAAGGCTTATAATCAATTTTCGGACATCTAGTGAGATTTCTGCTCCTTTACCCATTTTGCTCATCATGTCACAAAGTGAAGATCAATACTAACTTGAAATGCACTATTACGCAATAGCTATGCATATAGTAACGGTATAAACAACAGAACCTTAAAAGATTCCTTTTCACTTGCAGGTAACGGGAAATTTGTTGATGCATTGTATTTAAAATAAGCTAATAATACCGACTACATCAAAATTTTGTTTTTAAAAAGGAGTTAATTGGTACTACACATTTCTTCAAAAACAGTGACTGTGCCAATACTTTTTTGACTCACTGTATATATATATATATTATATATTTATATATAAGGTTGACAAATTGCTCCCTTCCGCCTTTTTGTCTTCTGAATTTCGCGGCTATGTACAAAGCGCTACAGAGCTCGTATCGGGCAATACTATACATAATTTGAAAGGTTTTGACATAACCTACAAAACGACGCTATGATTAGTTAGTATACTGCGCTTAAAAGTTATAAACATGGTTCACTAACACCGAAATTCTCGCTATTTTGAAGTTTTCCTTCGTTAAAGGCAAATCTGCTAGAGAAACGTGCCGTGAGATTAATGGTGTTTTGGGGGATGGAACTTTATCACTTCGAGCCGCAGAGGATTGGTTTCGACGATTCAGAGCCGGTGAAAACGACACCATGGATAAGCCAGCCGGCGGACGACCTGTGACGACGAATACCGATCAAATCATGGAAAACATCGAGTTAGACCGGCATGTGACATCGCCCAGGAGATGGGAGTTAGTCACCAAACCATTTTAAACCATATACAGAAGGCTGGATACAAAAAAAAAAAGCTTGATGTTTGGGTGCCGCATGATTTGACGCAAAAAACCTTCTGGACCGATATGGTGCTGAAACGGAACGAACTCGACCCATTTTTGAAGAGGATGGTGACTGGCGACGATGAACGGATCATATACGACAATATCAAGCGAAAAAGGTCGTGGTCGAAGGCCGGTGAATCGTCCCAAACAGTGGCAAAGCCGGGATTGATGGCCAGGACGGTTTTGCTGTGTGTTTGGTGGGATTGGAAGGGAATCATCCACTATGAGGTGCTCCCAACTGCTGGCCGGACGCTTAAGTCTACTATCTACTGCGAACAACTGGACCGCTTGAAGCACGCGATCGACCAGAAGCGTCCAGAATTGGCCAACAAGAAAGGGTGTAGTGTTCCACCAGGACAACGCCAGGCCACACACATCTTTGGTGACTCGTCAGAAGCTACGGGAGCTCGGATGGGAGGTTTTACCGCATCCACCATATAGCCCGGACATAGGGCCAAGTGATTTTCACCTGTTCCTGTCCATAGCGAACGCCCTTGGTGATGTAAAGTTGGCTTCAAAAGAGGCTTGTGAAAAGTGTCTGTCCGAGTTCTTCGCAAAAAAAAAAAAGGGAAGGGGTTCTACAAGCGGGGGTATTAAGAAGTTGCCGTCTAGATAAAAACAGATTATTGAACAAAACGGCGCATATTTGAACTAAATACGATCACTGTAACACTTTTAATAAAGCATTGAATTAAGTGCAAAAAAATATAATCTTGTATATATAGTGACCTATTCTCGTCCACAAATCTAATCGCATAATATAAACAAATAAACAAAATGCAATAGCATATTTTCTATTTTTAAATTACAGTCGCACCCAAAATCCAGTATGCGACAATTTAATCAACTCGCAGCATTGTATAAACAAATATCCAAGATGCGACAGCATCATATCACACCCAACTAGGCGCATTATACATACAAACAAATATCTAATATGCGACAGCATCATATCACACTTAAAATTAACTGTATGCAATAGATAATAGTTTGGTACCTTTAGAATTCTAATTGTAGTACTAATGCAGTCCTAAGCTGACCTTGAAATAAAACAGTTCTCAAACTGCAATAAAAGCTTTATTTCTTGAAGATAGCTTTATTTGTATCATATAACTCGACTTGTGAATATATATATATTATATACAAGTATAATCCCTTATTATTCGAGGTCTGTTCAAAACGTATCGAGTTTCCGCGGGCTACGTGTATTCGATTTTTGATTGTTTTGTTGCGTTATGTTGGCATTCATATCCCTCACTCATGCTGACAAGTTCTGCCTTTTTGAATGTTTAGTTAATTTTTGACAGCTGTTTTGCTTGAACGAGTTTTGGTTCGATTTTTATTCGATTTTTGCTTATTCCAAAAAATAGATCAAAGAATTTGTATAAAGTTTTGTGTGAAAAACAAAATTAAGTGAAAGGACGCATTCCGAATGTTGACTGTGACCATAAGTTACCTTGGACAAAATCAATGTTTATCGGTGGTACAAAATGTTCTCAGAATTGTTAAACTTCGACCGAAATCAGCGTCGTGTTGACATTGCTCAGGACGTCGTGCATCATGAGTTCTGGCCAAGGGTCGTACGGTCTATAAAGAATATTACCTGCATACGCAATTTACTGAATATTACCTGTATACGCAATTTGCGGGAAGCACTCCGCTAGAAACGCCCGGATTTGTGGAAACAACAAAAACTTGCTTTTGCATCATGATAAAGTCCTTGCTCACACACCGTTGCTTTTGCACGAATATTTTGCCACAAACAATTGAGGAGATAAAAATTGCATCGAAAGAGGAGCTAAACAAGATCACAAAGAATCACTTTTTTAAGTGATATTCATGATATTCATGATATTCATGAATAAAAAACAAACAAAAATAAAAAAAAACCGATTAAACCAGACTCAAGCTATTCAATTTTAAAGTACCGAAGAACTAGATGGCGCACACTGTATATGCTCGGAAAAGGTGGAAAAATCATGGAAAATGCACTCAAAGATGCATATTTGCAGTATCTTAGTTTTCCTGTAATGAACACTGACAAGCCATGGGTACCGAAATTGTTTTATAACATTGTATTCATTTTTAATTCATGATAATAACAGGTTATTGGTTTATTGGTTTATTGGTTGGGATGCAATTTGGACTCACGAAATTGTGCTGTTTCTTGTGTCTGTGGGACAGCCGTGCAGTTAATCATCACTATGTGGAAAGATGACTGAAACGTGTCCTCTGTGCCGCATCTGAAGCCACAGGACGTTTTATTGCCAGCTCTGCACATTGAACTTGGCCTTAAGAAGAACTCTGTCAAAGAGCTCAATCGCAAAGGACCGGCTTTACATAGTTAATCAAGTTGTTTCCAAGAGGGAATATTTGTTGGCTTGAAAAATAAATGGCTGATACTCCTGCTGTTTGACCTCAATGCGTGAAACAGATCCTTAACGGTGTAAAAGACATAGTTTAACCACTTTTTGTTTTTGATTTATACTTTTCCTATACTTTAAATTGAATAAATGGCATTTAATGGTCAAAAATACGAAAATAAAGAATTTACTGAATATTTCGAAAGCTAGAACCAATTTTAAAAAACAGGTTACAGGTTTGGATTATTCTTTCCAATTAGCTTTTAGTTGCTCAGCTCCAAAATCGTGTATACTTGTGTAATTATCAATAAAATAATTTTAAATAATCATTATATTACGTTATTACGACAGTCCAACTGCAGAGAGAATATTATACTCCTGATGTGCACACAACATTCCCATTCGGCCTCTTCGATACCCGCGTTCTTATTTGTTCAGTGCGAAAGTTCTATAATTTTATGCCAATGGCATAAATATAATGCCAAATAATAAGAACATTCTAATATACCACTATATAATTCAATAACGAAGGCAGAACACCTTTTACCAGATTTTATTTCTAAATAGTTATCTTTGATGGAATTTTAAATGCTTTTAAAAGTCGTGTTTCTTAAACAAGCTAGCCCAAACAGATTCACAAAAAATAAACCAAGTGAGAATGACCTAACCGAGCTTAGTTGACCATAAGATAGCCTTAACCCATGTCTCAAGTGGTTTAGTTTAAATAAACTCAGCACTAATTAAAACGTACGTACCTACACATTAACACAATAATCAATGCTGGGCAATTCTGTTGTGACCTCTGCGCTGCATATTGGCTAAATGTTCTATGTTCTATATCCTTCAGCAGACTGGGCCACCAAAAACCAATATACCAAAATTGGTTACAGGATCGACTCGGCAACTGATGCTGCACAAGAATATATATACCTTATGGAGTAAGAACTGCATTCTTCTGCTTGTTACGTAATTATGCACAAAATCATTCATTTATGGATTAAGAGTATAAGAACACGAAAAAATTGTTAACCACGGTACGTACACGGTAGTAAAGCTGAAGTTGACGAATTCAAGCGAGCGAACACGTCAGGATGCTCTTTTTTTTAGCAGTAAAAAGTGGCAAGTAAGTTCGGTTACTTTGATTACGGTTACTTTGGACTTTAAAACCCCAGTATAGGCTCCGCCATATAACTTCTTTTTTTTTTAAATGCTATAAATAAAAAACTACAGAATATTTTCCAATTTTTTATTTTTATTATTGGCTGTCTTTTAAGATATAATCATTCAAACCAATAGATAAACGGTTAAGATATTGTATTACCAATTTGTTTATTTTCAAAATCGTTTTTGAATGTAATAAGATGCAGTCTGCGTGATAGTAATTGTAGCCTATGCATTAGAAAATAAGATATACACATACCATAGGTCAGGTACAGATAAACCCTATACCTTATTTATAGAATCGGTAAAAACTATTACCACTACTACACACTTTAAGCTCTTAATATGGACTCAGTTGCAAAACTAATACAGTACTACTGTGGGCAAAAATTAAAGTGAATTTTCAACTCAAATTTTCGTGGTGTGGTGAAATATGAATTTCTTCCACCTCGCCAAATTATGGGCCAACAAAATCTTGGTTTTTGCATCACGATATTGCACCGTCTCACACTGCACTCGTTCTTCGTGACCATTTTGCCAAAAATTCGGCGCATATCGTTCCGCAACCACCGTATTCGCCTGATTTGGCTCCGTGAGACTTCTGGCTATTCCCAAAACTCAAGGGACCACTCCGGGGAACGCGGGTCGAGTCGATTGAGGAGATAAAAGCTAAATCGAAGAAGGCGCTGATGGCTATACCGGCAAGGGACTATTTGGCATGTATCGAGGATTGGAAAAAACCATGGCATAAGTGTATTTTATCGGGAGGGGATTACTTTAAAGGGGATGAAATTGATTTACAAGAATACTATAAATAAAGATTTTTCACTTTACTAACAAATTCACCTTACTTTTTGCTCACAGTAGTATTATCGCGAAAAAGTTAACCAGTTTGTTACAGGGGTAATAACTTTTCTAATTTGAAAAAGTTCGATAGTAAACAGTGATTGTTCGGAAATATTAAGCTAAGTTTATTTCAATCACTCAGACGCACACAAAAAATTATAAAAAATATCTTTCTAGGGTTATTTTTTAGAGTGGTTTTAAGAAGCATTTTAGACTTGAAAAGTTAACATAACTTGACATTACGCAACAGGCGATCTTTGGTTCGTGCGAATTGGAGATCGAAATTTCTTATGCTGCCAAATAAGAATAATGGTATCTTTTTAAGCGTCTAAGGTCAATATTGTTATCTAGGAGGTCTAGGGCAAGATTATTGTAATGGTTGTGCAGTCTTTTTATGTAACACATAGCACATGATCTCATCTTTAACGAAGGGTATATTAAAATCTTTATGTATCTCAAAGTTGCTCATATACCAAGGAGCACCTGTGATGTTTCTCAGCGTCATAGATCGGTACTGGTAATTGCTTGCTGTTCTCCGAAGTCGCATAGCATATGTGCACACAGGCTTAAGGATGACCTTGTTAAGACGAACACTGTTCTCCAGATCAAGTTGTGAACGCGGCCCTCGTATCCAGTACATTTTCTTAGGACAGGCGCTAATACTGTATAGTTTAGAGAAACTACTTGTTCTTGCACGTAGAATGTTCTGCTTGTAAGATATGATCTTATTATGTGATAGTATGGAGCAGGTAACCATTTTTTAATTTTGACAAACGCCTGTTTGATGTCTAATAAAACTCCTGAGCAATACTCTTTGGTCTCGATCGCATTTGTAATCGACTTAACGATGACACGGCTCAATTGTTCCATGGCCTTTTCTAAGCCCAAGCTGGTGTTCGGGTATGATGTTATGATCGTCCAGCACTAGTCACATTCTTCTTAAGAGTATTTTTTCAAATACCTTAGAGAATGTAACCAGCTACTTATGGGACGATACGAACATGAGGAACTTTGCGGTTTGTTTGTTTTTAGTATCATAATTGCCTCCGTTACTTTCGTTTTACTGTAATTAGCCTTCTTAGATCTATAAGAAGAAATGGCTTACTTATTGAGTTGCTTATATTGGGTTGACCGAAAAGAAACCGGTGAATAAATTTTTTTAAATTTTAGAATGAACTTTAATCAATTATATATTTTCCATTTTGTTGGATGACCTTTCGCCATCTTTCCTGCAAATTCATTATTCCACGCTCATAGAGCTTCTGGCCTTCATCTGCAAAAAACTGATGCAAGTGCGATTTTATATCCTCGTCCTCAAAAGTTTTACCATTTAAGAAGTTTGGCAAAGACCGAAACAAATGGTAGCCTTGAGTGCAAGGTCACGACTACATGGTGAATGCATCAAAAGTTCCCAGCCAAGATCACTCAGTTTTTGGCGAGTGACCAAAGATGTGTGCGGTCTAGCGTTGTCCTGGTGGAATATGACACCTTTACGATAGACCAATTTTGGTCGCTTCTCCTTGATGGCTGTATTCAATTTGTCCAGTTGTTGACAGTAGACATGCGAATTATTCGATCGGTTCCTTGAAAGCAGCTCAGAATATACCACACCTTTCAAATCCCACCAAACTGACTTCTTGACTTCTTCTTTTGGTGAATATCAGCCTTTGAAGTGGTTTGTGGCGCTTCATCATGCTTGGACCATGATCGTTTTGGACTGACGTTATTTTAAACAATCAATTTTTCATCTCCAGCTATGATTTTTTTCAAAAACGGATCATATTCATTGCGTTTAAGATGCATATCACAATCATTGAAGCGATTTGTTAAATGAATTTCTTTCAATTCATGTGGTACCCAAATATTAAGTTTTTGTACCAGTCCAAGACGTCGTATATGATCATGTATGGTTGATTGTGGTATATTCAACTTCTCTCCAATCTCACGCTCAGTTACATGACGATCCGATTCGATTAAAGCCTTGATATCATCATCATCAACTTCACTTGGCCGACCTGAACGTGGGTTATTTTTGAGTGAAAAATCTCCCGAACGGAATTTGACAAACCAACTTTGTTGTGTGTTGTTTTTAAGGCTTTGTCACCATACACATCAGCCAACTTTTTGGCAACCAGAGCTGCATTTTTTCCTTTACGGAAATAATAAAGTAAAATATCATGAAAATGTTCTTTTGTGGGATTCATATTAAAATTGACGCCAAACAAAATATAAACAAATATAAACAAAATTACGCGCACTTTTTTTCTAAAGCAAGCTAAAAGTGACAGCTAATAACTGACAAATGAAAGAATGCAATTACAGTCACAAGCCGTTAAAAAAAATTGTCAACGCCGTTAGTATGCAAAATCACCGGTTTCTTTTCGGTCAACCCAAAAGCTTTTGGCGTGAAAAGTACTCCAGCTGAATAATCGAGCTGGTTAGAGTTTCAATTTCAATGTCAACTTCATTCTTTGTCGTCAGCGATATGTCCGAGCCAGTTTTTAAAATCTTTTATGTTTTTGGTGTAATGATTTTTTATGACTTCTCCTTGTGCTGTATCGTGCATCCATAAGTCACGCGTTGTACCGGAAGTCCAGAGTATACAACAAAGTCCAGCATATCGGGTATCTTGTGTAGAGCCGAAGCCCAGTATGCCGGATAGCCAGTAGAGAGTGTTGAAGAATTATTATTAACTATGCACCAGAAAAGCTCAAAACCTTTTGGATTCACAAGCCTTGATCCCCACAATGGGTGTTTGGCGTTGTAGTCTCCCAAGCAATACAGTATTTAAAGAAAGTTATTCAATATAAAGCAATATCTTGGCGGTAGGTATCCAGCAGTTCTTGTTTCATTAATATTCATCATATTCATACTGCATTTTTAGAGCAGTAGTTTGTATATTGTATAGATTTATGCTTTCTGGTGCTGTGTATTATAGCGTATTTTTAACAATGAGTGCACTGCCACCTTGTTCTCTGCCAGAAGGGTGAATTGCAGTTATAACATTGTATCCTTGGATATTAAAATACGATCTGTTGGTGAAGTGTGTTTCCGAAATTAGCATGATGTCTTTACTTATAAATAAATAAGGACACATCATTATAATGATTGGAAAACCCATTAGCGTTCCATATGCGTTAACACTTATACATAAACTAATTAACATCAATATTATTTTAAAGGCATTAAAGCATTCCTTGTAAATCGCCTACGTGAGATACGAAAATTGGGGGAGGCTAAAGGTCTTTTTCGTTTCTGTTTTCTTTTTCGTTCTCTGCTGTCGTAGACGAAAATATCTTTTTAATGCCTTACGTGAATGCTACTATTTTGATCTTTAACTTTTCGCGATTATATAATTCAAAAATAAAGTGTTTATAAAGAATTAATTATTATGCTTAGAAAACGTAAAGTTTTCGAGTGTATATGACTACGAAAAATCTTCAAAAAAAGGTGTCATACACTTTTACTAAACTTTGCGCACATGTACTTACGCATAAATGTACATGCACATCACAAGCAAAAATGTACTTGGGCTTGTACGAATTGTGCTAGAGATGTGCACGATAAAATGTTCATAAACAACGGGACGGATGGGATCGGGAATAAGCTTATAATAAAAGTTCGGCCGAGACCGCAATTAAAGATTTTGAAGAAAAAACTGTTAAGCTGTGAACTGCGGAATTATTGTGGCTATTGATTAATTTGAAAGGATTTACACAAGATGGCGTAACTTGTGCTGTGTGTATCGCACCAAACCCCACCGCTAATTTTTTTTGTTTTTGTGTGCCATTACCCTATAAATTTCTCTATGTATTACTGCGTTGAAGTGTAAACAACAGTGTTTTTCTGAACATCGAATATATCGAATTTTGTACCAACAAAACACAATTTGCGGAAAGAATTACGTCTTTGCTTTCATTTGCATAAAACTGCTGCTGAAAGTCGTCGTACGTTTCAGGAAGCCTATGTTGATCATGCTCCATCAATTGAAATTAAGTACTGGTTTAGACGATTCAGAAGTAGGGATTTTGAGGTAGAAGACAATGAAAGACCTGGTCAGGGTTGTTGTCAAACGCAAAAGATCCCTAATCAATCCGTTAAGTTGGCAATGGCTTCACGGAAATATGTTCGTAGAAATCTACTTACAATGTTAATGAGAGCGTGTCTTTCCGTCAGTGTGAAAGATCCAGTAGCTTATCCTCATTTCAAAAAGCGACAAGCCAATCGATGAAGATTCTGGCAGGCCAATCTGCCATCTCGATACGGATGGAAGAGCTCTTAAGATGCACTGAATCGTAATACGGATTTCGTGAGGCAAGTTTCATGATGGATGCTATCGCAGCGGTTGGTGACATAGCATCCAATGCGATTTGTTGAGCGTTTCACATTTGAAATGCGTTTGACTCGGAGATATTCCGTTAATAAAGGCCCTGATAATCGAAAATATGCTGATTAGGGTATTTAGATTTCGATGCATATCAATAATCTTTTTCTTTCGACCTAAGAATACATATTTGTATCCATCACCGCTGTTACAATAGCATAACAAGTTAGTACACTGAAAAGCAATCAGAAGCTTACTTTAGTTTGAGTAAAGACACCCTATTAGAAAGCAACTATAGTTATCAAGAAACATTTCAATATACAAACTCGTTAAAAATCTTTTTTTGCATAATTGCGAAAATTATAATTACGTTTTTATCGCAAAATATTTTATTGACTTGAGCAACACTCGAAAAATAAAAATTACATGAAAGGAATAGCTTCTATATTTTCTCAGTCTTCACTCTTAATATTTTTTTGGTTTCTTATTGTAACGTAAGTATTTCCACTTTTCCTCAACGCAGAAAAAATAGGAATAGAGGATTTGCATGACAGGCAAGCTTTGGTTGATGTTTAAATTTTTATTCTAATACATCTCTTACGAGTTTGATTTGCAGGACTTTAAAAATTTTCTCGTTCGGTGCTGCAGTGATAGTTCTCTGGATTTTGGACTGAGCTGTCTATGTTGTGTCACTCCATAATTCAGAGCCATAAGTCTATACTAAACAAATTGAGGTTATTGCTTTGAGATTAAGATAAAACTTCTTGCATCAGGTAAGCCGCCTACACAGGTATTTTACTCACTTTGTACACGTCCAAAGAAGGGTAATTTTGTTTTGCGTTCGTTATCTTGTAAGCGTAAGAGTGAGAGCCATATCTCCTTAGCTACTAGGTGGCGGCTAGGTTTTCCTGGATTTTCTGGTCCTTGCTTCCTCTTCTACTCTACTTCTTTGATTGTACTTCGCTTGGGCGGAATCCGATGGGCTCGAGTGGTTCTGGTAAGTCATGTGGTGAAAGGATGGACGGGTACAGGTTTGGCTGGAACTCTTTTGTAGATAAGCAGCAAACGCACTCTCTTCTCCCTCACTGCAGAGCCAGTTTCCAGTGGCACAATTTTAAAGATTTTTATTTTATGATTGGAGTGGTTATATTCCAGTGAGCTCTCCACAGTTGAACAGAGTTGTGCAAGTACGACAGACTTGCTCGATACATTGGCTTTGAGCTTTTCGTTCATCTAATAAGCTGTCTTAAGCGTCATAGACTTTTTCAGAACCAACCGTTCAATTTCTAAATATTTTATACCATAGATAGATTTTCAATATACAAATTGCACTGATGAGTACTTTGCAAACGATCACAGACGGAAGCGTTTTGTTCGAACTGTCGATATCGCCGTCAATAGCTTACGTCAGAGTTAGTTCAATGTACGAACTTACATACTCTTAATACTTTATTTAGTCTGTGGTTGTGTTTGTGCTCCTGTACAGTCGTTCGACTATGTACGGGTGGTGCAGGAGATTGAATAGAATTGGCGGCTGATGAAATGTCTGGTATGGGCTCTGCTGTAATATTGGTTAGTACGATATTTTTGGTAATTGCGAAATCAAGCCAATCTGGGAATTTTTGTGGATTTGCTGGCAAATATGCAGACCTACCCGGAGACACGTAGTCAAGCCGAATACGTGGTTTATCACCTTCGATAAATCGCTCACCAAGCGACCTGTAAATAGATCCAGAAATGCGAAAAGCAAGGATACCAGTAGAAATCACTGTACCGTTAATCGATTACAGATTTATACTAGATGTAAATTGCAAGTATAGATCGTTTGAAATCTGTGCAAGAAATAGTGTTTAATATGGCTTCTAATTATTTTTCCAATACCGCCATGAGCTTTGCCGTCTGATGGTTTGTAGCGTAAAGTAAGTTTTTTGATATTTGGAAATGGTTTCTGTTCAAACTTACATTGAACATGCATATGTACATTTGAAATTAATATATATGCCACATACTTTTAAGTGGAAGTGCATTTCGTATTAAGTGAACACAACACACCATAATAAAATAGATAATTTATGGCCACGTGTATGCGTGTCAAATAATAGTATGGTGTGATTCAAGTACGTGCACGAAATATGAACCGACCATATCAGCAGATGCAACCCGTTGGTCGGGTCAAAGTAGATAAGAATAGGATAAGAACGCCCAATGTTAGCTATATAAGAACTAGGATTTTAAGAATAAAACCAGTATTCTTCGAGTTGCTCCCGAGAGGAGTATACTTCAAATTGCTCCCGAAGGAACTATCGTTCATACATTTGGTCCTTCGAGCCTTTGTTATTCTCCCCACCAGTGGTAAGAGACAACGAAGAGAAAAACCAACCAGCACCTTAAGAATACAAAGCGGGTACAGCATTGCAAGTGGCAACAGTACCAGCTGGAGAAAGCGACAACGGCTAAAGCAAGGACGGCTTGCCAAGGATCGACTTCGTATCAGTACAGCATTGCAAGTGGCAACAGTACTGAAGGAGAATTAGCAGCGGGTACAGCATTGCAAGTGGCAACAGTACCAGCTGGAGGAAGCGACAACGGCTAAAGCAAGGACGGCTTGCCAAGGATCGACTTCGTATCAGTACAGCATTGCAAGTGGCAACAGTACTGAAGGAGAATTAGCAGCGGGTACAGCATTGCAAGTGGCAACAGTACCAGCTGGAGGAAGCGACAACGGCTAAAGCAAGGACGGCTTGCCAAGAATCGACTTCGTATCAGTACAGCATTGCAAGTGGCAACAGTACTGAAGGAGAATTAGCAGCGGGTACAGCATTGCAAGTGGCAACAGTACCAGCTGGAGGAAGCGACAACGGCTAAAGCAAGGACGGCTTGCCAAGGATCGACCTCGTATCAGTACAGCATTGCAAGTGGCAACAGTACTGAAGGAGAATTAGCAGCGGGTACAGCATTGCAAGTGGCAACAGTACAAGCTGGAGGAAGCGACAACGGCTAAAGCAAGGACGGCTAGCCAAGGATCGACTTCGTATCAGTACAGCATTGCAAGTGGCAACAGTACTGAAGGAGAATTAGCAGCGGGTACAGCATTGCAAGTGGGAACAGTACCAGCTGGAGGAAGCGACAACGGCTAAAGGAAGGACGGCTTGCCAAGGATCGACTTCGTATCAGTGCAGCATTGCAAGTGGCAACAGTACTGAAGGAGAATTAGCAGCGGGTACAGCATTGCAAGTGGCAACAGTACAAGCTGAAGGAAGCGACAACGGCTAAAGCAAGGACGGCTAGCCAAGGATCGACTTCGTATCAGTACAGCATTGCAAGTGGCAACAGTACTGAAGGAGAATTAGCAGCGGGTACAGCATTGCAAGTGGGAACAGTACCAGCTGGAGGAAGCGACAACGGCTAAAGCAAGGACGGCTTGCCAAATATGAACCGACCCTATCAGCAGATGCAACCCGTTGGTCGGGTCAAAGTAGATAAGAATAGGATAAGAACGCCCAATGTTAGCTATATTAGAACTAGGATTTTAAGAATAAAACCAGTATTCTTCGAGTTGCTCCCGAGAGGAGCATACTTCGAGTTGCTCACTGAACACATCGTTCAAACAGTTTCTCTGAGGTGCGCTAGCAACATTATATCAATGTTTTCTTTGTTTAAAAACTGAATAAACAACGCGAATTCCTAGCAAAGCCATTATATGAAATTTTGATAAATAAAGCAATTCTCGATCTAAGGCTGCTACCGACAGATTTGACAGGAGTAGTGTTTAGTAGTATTTCCAGATCGTATGTAGATATTGAATGTGTTTTCCAGTATTAATAATAGTATTTTTCCAATCATTTAAGCAAAGAATTGCAATAAATCATTTTGTAATTATTGTGGAAACTACAGAAAAACTTTTTTCAGTGTAAAGAAATAAAGAATAAAATTATTTTTCAGACAAAAATACATTTGTATGTGACATTCTGCTATTAGAATAGCAAATATCGTATGTTCATTATTGCCTACGCGTATAAAAACATACCTTATGAATTCAAAGTCGTTATGGCTCGCATGTATCTCAGAAAAAGATATATATGTGCATAAATATCTTTCTCTCTTTTGTCCATAATAGTAACTGCTTAGTATACAGAAGTCTGTTATAACCTATTTTAATAATAATTTGCCTTAATTTGTTGGTTACCATTATTATCACTATTAGCATAAATTTGGAATGCGTGGTGATTTTCTTAAACAAAAGAGATCAAAGTGCATTAGTTTGGGAGCGTGACTTAAGTATGATATTGGTTTTTTTGATTAAATATGTTTGTAATATGCCCTATATATCCACGGAAATGTCAACCAAAAAAAAAATTCAAAGTCTATAAAAGTAGAACATATTTTAATAGAGAATCTATTAAATCATACATAATAAAAAATTTTAAATTTATTCATAGCCCATTTTAAAAAATTAAAAGTCGAACAAGTGTAATATGTCTCTTTTGAAAATTTCTATTGCACGTTGTGTTTTGATTATTTTTTTTAATAAGAGATATTATGCATTAAAACTTCCTCTTTTAGTTTTGGTTTTTGAAAATGATTTACTAAATACCGCGCTTAGAACATCCAACAATCGCACTATATTTGTTATCAGAGTCTTCCCGAAGAAGAACATGCCATATAACTTGTTTAAAGTTTCTAATGTCTCATTTTAAGTTCAATGTTACTATAAACCGAGTTTATCACTTTTGCGTTAATTATAGGCTAAGCCCTTATTGTTCATTTTTTTTTATTATTAAATTATTATTATAAGCCACTCGTGATTTAGGCTAAAATTCGCGTTTGGCGGATAACAAACATTTTTTTTGTTATTTAGTTATTTTGTGTTTTTTCAAAGAAAAATTAAATTCAGCCGAATATAGTATTAGTTCTTAACACAATCTTAAATTTTGACGGGTCATAACAGTAAGATTATTTGGCGCTATATGAAGGTATATTGTGCTAAAGCTTTTTTTTCTTCACAAATTGAAAAAAAAGAGAATTTTTAGTGAATAGATTGGGTTTATCACATTATAACTTTACAATTTCTCTTTCAAACTGAACACTGATTCGACTGATTAGTGGAAAGATCCTTGATCGTAAGCTAGGAAAATTGTTGTGAAATATTTCGGTGTTGGTTGGACAATCACTAGGATCTATTAGGAATGCTTGAAGTATATAAAATGCTCGCGAAAAGAGATCTTATTATATCATCAAAAGCCATTAGAACAAGAATTGGTATGCTGTTAGAACAGAACAGTGCGTCAACGTTTACAAAATGCTTACTTACCAAGGCAAATGTTCAGAGAACCTCCTGTTTTGATTAGGAAGATAAACTTTTAGATCGCACTTTGTTTTGGGAAAAATCATGTTGATTGGTTGGCACCATAGGGTTTTGAAATGATATATCAAAATTTTTAAGCGATGAAATGAATTTCAGCAGAATAAAAACCTAAAACACGCGTAAATTTTCGTAAATAATGGCTTCACCAGCAATCGAAGCAAACATATAACGGAAAACTATTGCGCTAATTAAAATTATCTACATCGAAAGATCGAAAAATTAAATGTTTGCTTTTTGATCCTAACAGAAAGAGTTCTTATTCTATAAAAAAAACTCTGCTAATCAAGTCGTGTGTCTTTCTCAATTTCGCTCTTGCAAAAATGCATTGCATTTGCACCGCAGCCCGTATTGGGGACAAAAAGTCGCGTGGTCCAGACGGTAATCAAAATATAACCGTTAAAAGGACAATGACATTATGGACTGATGAGGTCGTAGAGAGAATGTCGTAACGTCAGTGTTGACGCTTCAACACCTTATCAACATTCCAAAACCGGGACAAGCCAATCGATGAAGGTAAATTGCAGTGAATTCTAAATGTGCCTAAACGGATCGGACTTCTGTATTATCTCAGTAGGCTGATAATCTATCGATCCGACAGAGTATTAGAATAGAGACAGGCCACAGCGTTGGAGGATGATCCATTAACCTTATAATGACCAGCTCGATTATTTTCCAAACCAAATAAGGCATTTCGTGATTTCTGGCATTTCTGTCGATGCCTAACAAACACCGATAGAAATTTTTTTATTTTGGTCAACGCTACCTTAAAATACCTTTAATAAATTTCGAAGAAATGATGAGGCGCCCAACACTGCTACAGAGTCCCAACTGATTCAAATTTACAGCTTGAAATTACCATTAATAAACAAAATTAAATAAATACAGGTATACAGCAGGGCGGGTTAATAAGTCCGTAACTTTTTGAATTAAACATAGGTTTTTGGATAAAAACAGATTTTATTTTTCAACATATTCTTCTTTTAGCTCTATACAGTTGGTCCAACGAGTCTTCAATTTTTTGATCCCTTCCAAAAAATAGGATTTGTTAAAGTCATCAAAATAGGCATTTGTTTTTGCGATGACATTATCATTGGAGTCAAATCTCGTTCCACCGAGCTGTTTCTTGAGATTTAGGAACAAATAATAGTCACTAGGATCAATATCCAAAGAATACGGTGGATGAGGGAGCAATTCGTGGCCCAATTCATAGATCTTTGCCATAGAAACCATTTTTGGCCAAATGCGGTCTTTTACTTTTAAAATTTCTATTAAATTGATCTAATAAGTTGCTTTAATATTCGCTATTAACCGTTTTATCCTTTTGGAGGTAGTCAATGTGAATTCCACGAGAATCCCAAGAGCCATTAATTTATTAGCTGACCAACTTACTTTGGCCTTCTTTGTAGCCGATTCTCTTCGATAAAACCCACTGTTTCAACTGCTGTTTGGGCTCTGGTATATTCCGCTGAATACACGTTTCGTCCTCGGTTACGAAACGTAGCATTAAACTCGATTGTGTTGCAATTGAACAAGGCCTAATACTCCAGCAAAGTTGTCACACGAATGTGTTTGTGTTTAATCCCTCTGACTTCTATTCTCCTGTCAGCCATGACCATATCGTACATTTTCCGTTTCTGGTGTAGTGACTTTAATTGAGCGCCCAGCACGTTAAGCATATTACGTACTTGAACGATCACAACTAAATTCAGTGAACCACTTTTTCACCATTGAAATTGACGGCGTCCCAAAGTATTTGTCAAACTTTGACTTGGTTTCCGTAATGGTTTTTTTTCTCAAAAAAGGGTAGTCGAGGCAGTCTGTTGTTAATGTCTTTAAAATCAATGCAAGTGTCGTAGATTTCTCAAACTTTGATTAAAGTTAGCTGTAAATGAGTTGTTCACACGAGCAGTGTTGCCCTCTCTATTAATCAGCGGAAAAATCAAAAAGTCACGCACTTATTGACCCCCCTCGTAAAATAAGTGGACGTCAGCAAAGTAAAGCGTATAAAGAATTCGGCTAGAACCCTTGCAATAATTGCAAAAAAAAAAAGAAAAGTCTACTAATACAATCGAGGTCCGACTATGAGCAGATATTTTGTGCGTATTTGTATTATTAATATTAATATTGTAGTTTTGCTATTCTTTTTGTAAATATGAGTGCAAAATTATAAACAATACATTGCGAGTCCATCGAATCTTAATGCACCTAATTAAAGTAAAATAAGTATTACATATTACATTCATGTGGAAAATGAGGTTTTATTTTTATTATGTTTATATTCTGTTTGTCATACAGCGGACAATTGCTATTATAAGTCTTTGGAAACACAACTCACTCAATTACTCACTTCGTTGACGAAAATATGAAAATATGGATGTAACACTCCTTTGTTAACCCTCCTAAAAAAATTAACAGCATCATTTGCAGATAATATTTAAGGACGAAAAGTTTTATCAACAAGTTCATTGGCTAATGCATTCGAAAAACTTTTATATTCTGCGAAGGCCACGATGAGTTCGGATTCGATATTTTTGATTGGGGGATGAACAAATTTTTCAAACAACACTAATAGCCTTTTTACAGTGACGCCACTAAGAAGATCTCAATAGCTTAAGGGCAAACATGACCACACTGCCTGACAAAGTCAGTATATTCACAGAATCAGCTGTTGATTGTTTATATTTTATTATAGAAGTAATAGTGAAAGAACCAAACTCAAATTCGTTCGTAAAAAATATGGCAATTTACAAAAATTTAGATAATTATAAAATAATGAAAAACAATTTTTACTAATAATCTTGTACAAATATATTAATAACAGTTCTTAAACTTACTTGGTGCGTTCACTTTTTAATTTTCTTGGCCCATTTTCAAATTTTGCGACCATTCATCGGATGTTTTATCGAATATTACCCAGTGATATCAGATATATCTAAGTCAGTATCTTACTGACCTGGATAAGGCCCCTTAAGTTTGAATCCAACTGACAAGTTTTTGTATGGTACCGACCTGCCTACTGACCACACACACGCTTTTTTGTTAATGACCTAATAAGAGTCTTAGTGGAAATAGTCTATAAGATAGGCGTTTTAATGTTGAATAACACGAATGATAAAGGAGCATTTTTGCATCCCAGTAAGGGGGAGAGAGTAAGCCACACAAAAACTAAGATATCGCAATCTATAGATTTAGTAAAAAAAACTGTACTCTACTTAAGCTTGCGCAGTCATGTCATAAATTGCTTGCACGATGAAAAATGTGGGTAAAGTGTTTAACATAACGAAATATTTCGTTTGGAAGAAGATAATGTAAAAAATTGCAGCCTTTCGAAAGAGAAATAAAATATTATTGCGTTTTTATTTGACTCGCAATTTATAGATGTTGTTAAGAGCATTATTTTATTGCATCCCATTCGGAATTTAATTAAAAAATTTTCTAGGGCTTGGTAGAGCGAAACTAACTAAGCCACAAGCTGGGCTCATGTATATTTAAAAGCAAGAAATCCGCTTGCATTTCAAAGATCAAAAAAATAATAATTGCTGAACCCGACCAATATGGTTTTAATCAATATAAATAAAACATGTGTCGTCAATTTCGTAATTAAAAATTGTGGAATTTCATTTGATGACACGTTGACAATCCCGTAGTCAACAGTGTAGACAGTGTTGTGAACGTTGCTAGATCGGTTTGGCTATTTATCTTATAAATATTGTTTATTGGGTCGGAGACCCTTTCTTCTGCTTGTTTTTGTATAATTTAATTAGATCTTTTTACCCAATCGATTACGTACCCAATAACGGTCTAAAACGAAAACTGCTTAAAATATAAATGACACCAAATGCATCTCAACTTTAATTTTAACATGTTAAGGTTTGCAATTTTTTACCTATCAATTGAACGTTGCCTGTTAAATATTAAATACTTGCAGTTATTATTTTTGTTAATTTCTAAAATGCTTTTGTTTTTTTTTTTTTTTTGAAATGTAGACCCGTAAGCCCATTTTCATATCTCTCAATACATTCTGTCTTGGCTGTCCAAATAAAGCGCTGTGGTTCAAGTAACATATTTTTTGATACTATGTCGTACCCTTTGCAATTGTGTAAAGCCTTTTTTTTTGCTGCTGTATACACTTTCACACTTTTCTTTTAATGACCTTTCGGTTATTATCACATTCTCATGTATGCTGATGTAAAACTAATTGTCTCCTTCAACTTTTCAATGTACTTTTCTGAGAACTAACAATTAACAATTTTCCATACTAGTATGTCTTTATTTGTGACTTATATCAGTACCTGTACCTTGCTTCAGATCAGGATAACAATAAATCTACCAATGTCACCTTGAAGACTTCACTCTATATTAATTTGATATTTAAATTAATAATTTTTTAATTTATTTGTCGATTTTTAATAAATAAAATAATAAAATTTATAAAACAAATAAAATAGTTATCGGGGAAAACATATACAGTCATATTCCAAACAAGACTGGAGACAAGTAAGAATGCTATAGTCTGTAATCTTTGTGTACGTTGATTAACCAATAACCTATTTACAAAACTTTGTGGCCGTACCTCTTATACATATTTAAATTGTCTCATTGTATCCATTCGGATAGACCTAGCGATTAATAATATACAAGTATATACTTAATGGGTTTGGAGACGTTTCGTTTTACCTGTTACATACATTCACATTCATTCATTGCATTTATGGCTTAAAAGTCTAATGAATGCTATCGGTTTAAAAATGTGCTCAAAAAGCGCTTATCAAGTTGCGGGATGTGCGGGCTTAAACCTTGAAAACGCTCACAAAAATTCATGAACAAGTGCGCAGAAGTTAAATATTTTTTTTTGCTTTTAATAGATTTTAATACACATCCGGTACACATAATTATTCAACTTAGGGCAATCTTCTATCAAATTATTAGCTAGCGTGCATATTTACGTACCTCCATGCATCCAAATGTCCGCCCAATGAAATATCCCGTCCAAAGTGCGTCAAACCGGAAAACCCAAATGAACCCACATACCGGCCAAATGGGGACACCGCTGTACCTGTCGTAATGTTTTAAAATATTTACATAAATTAATTATAAACAATGCTATAACGTCATTATAGCCTTACCGATATGACTAGGTGGTGCCCCTATAAAACTTGCAGCTAGTGGAGAAGCCTCAAATGGTGGTCGGGCGTAATTGACACCAGACGTCAGTTCGCTTGATCGATGAAGTAGATGCGGTGGCGTCGCATTAAGGGCTAAGGCTGGGGAGGTCTTGATACCATGTACTGCTGCAGACCCACTTGCCGGCATCATATTACCACTGGTCACCGAAGCAGAATGGCTGTTTGAAACTATGCCAGATCCTCCCCCTTTGTGGCTGACACATTACCCACATTAACTACGTTGTTAGTTGGCGCGAGAGTTCCAGTGATTCCAGTGATACTGTTGTTGCTTTGGCAAGTACTTACAACTGAAGCGGTACATATCGCCTTTTCGGAATTTTGCTTATTTTGGTGATAATAAATTTCCCACGCAATGCGCACGTGCATAGCATTCCAACGTCCAGTTTTCTGAATTAAATATAAGACACAACATGATTTACGAAACAGATCATATTCATAATTTTCATAAACATTAATTTTGCTATTGCTTCACCATTACTCCGTTCAGAAGTACCATGGCGTTGCTTTCGCAAGGGTTATTATTTAATGCTTAATAAACGTGTTGATACAGTTAACATTGGAGTTCGAAATAAAACTACCGATATTAATATTACTACCAGCACTTTTTTTAACACTCAAAAGACCTTGGTTTACTCGTAGACTTTTTTACTTAGAATATCTTAAGTCAAAACATTTTAAAAAGTATAAGAAATTTATTTAACTCTAATGTTGATTGGTACGAATATTCTGTTTCCAAGACAAATTTCGCTTGTGTTACGAAAATTAACTTACTCGTTGTAAAATACAGTATTCTCGTGACAATTTTTTGAAGTGTATATCTTGAAATTTATGTCAAGATAAATCTAGAAACAATTTCGCTACACTATAGCTATTTGTCAATTTTTCTCAATCACTTATTTTCCAGTTTATCTAAATAAGCAGTGCAAAGTTATCTATGATTCCTCAATTGTTTAAAGAAAGTTCTTGTTTCTTCTTTAGAGCATTTATGAAAACGTATTATTTTCCCCGTTTCATGTTTCCACTATGTGAATATGGCCAAGGAAATACGTGGATTCGTTAATCTTTGGTCAATCGAATTCAACGATCATTTTACGATAATAATCCTAAACGTATCACCGCCTAGCCTTTAATAGGTTGTCAAAAGTCTTGCGGTATTTTCACTAGTTGTCGCTGCAAGCGCGTAGTTCTAGTTTTATTCGTCGCATCGGGTCAAGCTATACCTTTTTGGAAAGCTCTTTTCAAGCGCTAGCACGTGTTTGATTGATTGTTGTTTCGTTCGTGAGTTATAGCGTCGCAAACATGGAGCAAAATAAAGAGAAAATACGGCATATTTTACAGTACTACTACGATAAAGGCAAAAATGCATTTGAAGCCGCCAATAAAATTTGTGCAGTTTATGGACCCGAAACAGTTTCCATTTCCACCGCACAACGATGGTTTCAACGTTTCAACACTATGAGCTGTGCAGAAGAGGCTATCTTTGATCAACAGAGGCCGAATTTTCTTCCATCAGGACAACGCCAGGCCACACACATCTTTGGTGACGCGCCAGAAGCTCCGGGAGCTCGGGTGGGAGGTTCTTTTGCATCCACCGTATAGTCCGGATCTCGCACCAAGTGATTACCACCTGTTCCTGTGCATGGCGAGCGCGCTTGGTAGTTTGAAGTTGGCCACAAGAGAGTCTTGTGAAAATTGGCTCTCCGAGTTTTTTGCCAATAGGGAAGCGAGCTTCTATAAGAGGGGCATTATGAAGTTGGCATCTCGTTGATAAGGCGTCATCGAACAAAACGGTGTATATTTGACTTGAATCGCACTATTGCAACCAATATTGAAAATTCAATAAAAAAAATACCGCAGGACTTTTTCGTGCATCTAGTGCTTCTAGTGCAACTCAGAATGGAATTGAGACCGTTCAATTCAAAAGGAAAATGTTGTCTATTTTTCTATTTTTCTGTGAATGTTTAGACAATTAACATTATGCGTTTTAATAGGCTTCTTTGACCACGCAAGATTGTTTTCTGCTGGCATATTGCTGCTTAGCAATAGCATATTGCTGCTTAGCAATAGCATATTGCTGCTTAGCAATATGATTTTACCAGTTTTTTTTTTTTAAAACGTGGATTGCGAATGCAACCGTTTGTTGTTGCGTTGAGTACACCGGCGCCAGTTAGGCGACGTCAAGAGATAAGCAATTCCTTTCATTAAGAACATATTGGCCCTATTATTATGCGATGTCTGCGTTGGCCGTATTTGACACATATGCTCTCGGAATCCTGACAAAAATGTAATAGGGTTCGTCATCGTATCTAGATCATTTGTTTGGTAAGCGAAGCGGTGCTCCATATAGCATTTCTGCAGCAGACGATTGCAGATTTTGTTTGTAGCAAGTACGAAGTCCACGTAATACGGTTGGTAGCAATTGTAACCACGGCGTACTTTCGTTGCCCTGTAAAGCTGCCTTGAACGACATGTTCTATCTCTATAATGCCGTTGGATTCAGGATGATATGCATTCATATGGATGTGTTTGCTGCCGACCAGTTAAGCTAATTCGTTAAAAATGGCAGACTCAAACTGCGACACTTGGTCAGTGGTAATCGTTTTGGGAGTTCCAAATCGCGCAACCCAGTTTGTCCAGAACGCCGTTGTTACCGTTCTTGCTGTGATGTCCCTCAGTGGCACGGCCTCAGGCCAGCGAGAAAAACGGTCTATCGCAGTTAACAGTAGCGGTAGCCTTGCTCCAAAGGCATAGTCACAATGTTTAAGTACACATAATCGAATCTTTCACCTAGAACGTTGATTTTGTTGGGTATTAGATGATTATACTAGTGTATTTTTGCTCGTTCACATGCGATACAGTTTCTGCACCAACTTACACTATAACTTCTCGATTCATTGAAGGCGAATTTGCTGTAATGTTGACCTTCCACTCGGATGAGACAAGTTGTGAACAAAAATAAACACATGATGTCGAAGAACTTTTGGAACGTATGGTCGAACATACCCAGCCGGCATCATACGGAAGAGGCCCGTCGCCCAACGAATTATTTTTCCTATTGAACACAGTCTGTCTGTGCTGCCCAACGAACCTCTGTCTTCTTTTAGAATTGAAGCCCTGGCTGAGAACAATTGGATCTACAGTCAGTTCACCCGTTCACCCATACGCAATTTTACCGGGGATTTTTGTGAACAAAGGTGACCTGCTTCATCGCTTAGATAAATCCATCCGGACACATGCATCTAGTGAACCGTTAAGACTCACACAATCGATTCGAAAACACAGAATGACGATAGGGTTGCCAAAATATAAGTACATAAAATAATCTTCTTTACAGATTATTTTAGAGTACCTGCTCTTTTTATTTAATGGAGGATAGCCGCCTTGGTCCTTTACTTTTTAATTTATTAAAAATTTATTATTTATTTATTTATTATTTATTAACGATCTCCCGTCTATTTTCCTTCACTCCTATGTACTAATGTACGCCGATGATGTGAAGCTGTGCTTATCATATAATGACAACAACTCTCCTTATTTCTTGCAATCGGACCTGGACTTGTTGTTTCTGAATTGCTCTAAATGTAAGGTTATGTCATTCTATAGAAGTACGCCTCACACATTTAATTACATGCTCGACCGGGTTTCTCTTGAGAGACAGTGTCACCGATTTGGGAATTCTTCTCGATTATAGATTAAAATTTGACAAACATATCGCGCTTACAGTCAACAAGGCAACTCAATCTCTTGGATTTATCAAACGATGGTCTAAGGAATTCGACGACCCTTATACAACTAAACTGCTATATACTTCTCTTGTTCGGCCTGTTCTTGAATACGAATCTTGTGTGTGGTCTCCTCAATATTCGATACACCAAGACAGAATTGAGTCTGTTCAAAAGAAGTTTCTTCTTTTTCTTCTTCGGGGCTTTAACTAGGTTCCAGCTACTGGTTTCCTCCATACCACAGTAGATTGCTTTTAATTAACCTCCCATCTCTTACTAACCGTCGCATGATGCTGGGAGTTCTATACTTACATAAATTAATAATTGGAAAAATTTACTCATCTCTGCTATTGAGCGAAATTAACTTGTGTGTACCTTTGAGGCGTACTCGTAACTTCACAACACGTTCTCTAAATACTTCTACTACTAACTATACTCTGCATGAACCTTTTCGAGATCTCTGTGTTGACTATAACAAACTTTTTCGAGTCTTCAACTCTGAGTCCTCTTTTGATACGACTAAAAACCATACTCTTAACTTTTTAGCATGTAGTAACTAACACTAATTGCTTTACTAATCATAGTAATCTGATTAAGTTTTTCTGCAACAAATGTTGGATTGTTAATATTCTCATTTTGAACACCTCGATATTAACTTTAATTTTTTACTTAAATATTTCATTTTAAATTTAAATTATATTATTTCGGTTTTAATTTATACTCAAAATTTTAATGTTACTTTAAAATGTTGGTCGACTGTTAATAGTAGACATTATTAAATAAATAAATTGAGATATAATTTGATTTATAATAAACTGGATATGCGCCTTGTTTAATAAAAGCAACATACCATATCTTTGGTTAGTAGATTTTATAGTCTCTGAGATCAACGCGTTCATGCGTACGATCACAAAGACATCATTAGATGAATATTTGCTTTTAGAAAAATATTTACTTTTAAGCTTAAAATTATTAAGTAAGCATGCTGTAGTCGAGTGTATCCGATTATTATAAACACACCCTTATAATCACACGCCTACACGCACTATACACTGTTATAGGATGCATTAATGCAAATTGTTTTTAGAATATATACTGTGCTTATTATCTAATTTAAAAAAAAAATTCGCAGCACGGATGGAGAGTGGCCCAATTGATAGATCTAATAATAATCCTCTTTCGGTTGAAAATTAAGCTTATAAAAGGATTCTTTTAATTTTTCGGGGCTACGAGGGCGGGATTTCGGAATTGCAGAGACTATAAAAGATAGATACCAAACTTGGTATGTTGGTTCTGGCATACCGTACACAGTTCAAGTATCTTTATTATGTTAGATCCTAATACAATATACCAATTGGCAGCAATAGGTACTAATAATATTTCGAGAATAGCAAATAATAACACACATTATTAAATAAAATGGCTTTTTTGTTTTTCAAAATATTCCCTTTCATGATCTATACACTTTTGCATTCTTTCAAACCATTTGTCATACCAGTTATTCCATTCCTCTTGAGACACCTCCAAAACATGGTTTTTCAACGCTTCAACTGCTTCTTCGGCCTTCATAAATCGTTGACCACGCAGTTTACCTTTGATATTCGGAAACAAGAAGAACTCATTGGGTGCCAAATCAGAACTATACGATGGTCATCAATTGCTGTTTTGATGTTTTGACTGCTCAAAAATTCATCTGTTTGACGAGAAGTGCTCGCATTTTCATGATGGAGAATGATTCGTTTTTGGCGGTTGGTTTTTCGAACTTTTCCGATGACTTTCGGCAAACAAATATTCATGTACCACTCAGTTTTGACCGTCCCACGTTGGTCAAGAAGAATAGTGGCGACATGTCCCATTGTTGGCGACCAAACTACAACCTCGAATGAGTTCGCTATACCAACGATATAGGATGGTTTTTGTTAGTGCTTTATCGGCATACAAAGAACTTGTTAATCGACACATTCTTCTTGAGAATCCAGTTTCGGCGTGGATAAGTTGTAAAAAATAAGTCAACATTCCATTCCATTTTTTGGCCGACTTGATTTTCTTAACAAAACAAACTTAAAATAAACAAAACAAATACCACTTGTAGAACAAATTTTCTGAGTACGTTTATACGAGAAAATGTCAAGCTTTTTTACGGTGTTGCTAGTTTTAAGCTATGACAATAGTGTTGCCAGTTTCCGAAGTATAAGTAGATTACCCCTAGTACATAATTGGGTACAAATATATACATATATTTATGTTTTTCCTGTTAAATCATGCTTTTTGTTGCCCAACAGCAAGGGAGCAACGAAAACATCGGTCAACGGATATTCTAGAAATTTACCTTTTTTACACATCGCAAAAATATATGTAAAACTTTTAGGAAGAACATAAATTTGTATACTTAAGTTATAAGCTATGAAGTTTTATGGAACACGTGCGTGTAGCGTGTACAAGCAATGTCATAAGCCTATTATTTCCTGAGGTTTTGCTAAATCGTCCAGAACTCAAATCCTGGCTGCGAAAAGATTTGACAGATCCCACCCACTAAAGCACTTTTGCTTGCTTATTATTATATAAATTTCCGTATATTACTTATACTCAAATATCATTCTCTCATTAAACATTTTAAGCAAAGAAGTTTTTATTCTTACCTTAGGAGCAAATGAGGTCAAATGGTTAGGTGGCATAAATGGAGTAGGTCCACCCAAACCCGTATGCAGGAGACCTGCCGAGTTGTACGCTGAATATCCCGGGGGGAGCCCAATCCCTGTACGGTAAAATTGCGAATCAGCGGAAGTGATTTTGGGAATGTCCTTAAATAATGGTGGTGGAAAAATCTGTCCTGTAGTTGACGTTGAGGGCAATACATTGGTTGTAGTTGACATAGGTACCGTTTGCAACAGCTGTGGATGTTGATGCAAGTGTGTATGCTGGTGTTGATGATGGTGCAACTCCTGACGCAAATACGCTGACGTCGACGTTGGAGAAGGTTGTGTCAAGCCAGAGCGATCTAAAAAACGACTATCAAGCTCACGGCGCAACAAGTCCGCCTGGTCATCTAAAAAAAAAAGGCACACGATAAATCTACCTTTTAAAATATGCAAAAACGTCGCTTATACTTTTACTAGGCTGAAGCAAAGATTCTGCAGAAAATGGATGAGGCGTGGGAGCAGTTGCACCAGACACCATTCCTACTGCAGATTGTGTATTACCCACAGTGCTGACTGATGATGTCGTCGTTGTGGCAGTGGTCATCGTTGCAATAACAGCCGATGTATGGGAGTCCAAATGAGCAATTGAACTGCTGCTGTTAGCCAACATATTGATAGGAGTAGCTGAAGATGATTGCGGCGGTGCTAGAGGTGTGGCAAAAAATGTGGGCGGAATGTTGGCGACAGAGACATGTCCACTACCGACTGTGGAATGTGCAGGGTGTGGTGAAATTGAATTTCCACTAACCCTTATAGGTAGCCCTGTGGCACCAGCGTTTTGTGGTGAGTTGGAAGGTCGGGCGTTGACACTTGACAAAATGGGCACGGATGATGAACACGTCATTGATGCAGTCGGTATAACTGAGGGGCTAAAAGTAAGACACTATGTTATAATGCGAAAATATTAGGTATCAAAAGTCATACTTTAACCAGAGCCCTGTCTTTGGAGAGTAGGTGCCCACAGGCGTCCCGGTACCTGCTAAAACTGAATGTGAAGCTGATGGCAAAGAACTGGAGGACGACGAGGAGACACCAGTATAAGGTATCAACGGCATATGCCCGCAAAATGATGGGCCTAAAGTGATGCCTTGTAATCCAGCAGACATCACCGCGGAATTGCTTGAACGTAGGGCAGTCATGCTGCGAAAGAAATGTATTACTAAATGTGTATACGTTAAATATTTAAAATCAAAGCTACTACGAGGGCTGTTCAATAAGTCCTTGGAAAAAATCTAAAATAAAATTATAATTTTTAAACTTAATTTTGGAAAGGCGCTAGTATTTTTGGTCACTTCTCGAGAATTTAACAAACTACTTTGAAAAGCATTAAATTTTGTAAAAGCCATTTAACACACCACCTAAGACTTCCTACTCCATTTATAATTTTTAGGTAACCATTTATTTACAATTCAATTATAAAGAAAAATGTTTAATTGCTTTAATCGAATATACACGACTATGAAAAGTACCTAGCCCATTTATACACATGCATAAGCACATACACACACATTTACATGCTCACGCGTTCCATCCGGATATTTCGACTCGGCTAGTAATACTGATCAAGAATAAAACGGAGATGCTTCCTTCTGCCTGTTACATACGTTTGCATTATACAGTCTTGTACAGTATTAATATGCACATCGAATTAGACATGTTCAATTGTCCCTCTACTTGAACACGTAGATATCACAGATGACAAGACATAGTGACATTAAATTGGTACTTCGTATGTTTTCAAATTTAGTTCATTTTTGACACATAGTTTTTTTTTTAGTCTATGCTATCAACTTTATAACGATCGGATAATAAAAAGAAAAATTGTAACTATTTATTATTTGGTTCTGATGCGGTAACTGCAGAAAGTGGCATCGCGAATTCGTAATAGCGCATCGGGTGGATACGATCGCGTACAGCATTACTTGTTTTTTTTTTAATTTATAATTTCTCACATTACTTAATTTTTTTCTATTTTTCATATAGTAGGCTTTCTCTACATTTTTCCCAGTAGGTTTAATTTTTTCCCACAACTTAAGTCCTAAAAATTGCTTTCTGCAATCATGCTGATGTATGAGTTGGACCATAGTAGTTATCATGGAAAATTGATTTTGCCATCAGCTCTTTCTTCGATTCCGACTTTATCTCATTTATTGTGATAAAATGCTTTCCTTTTATTAGTCTCTTCAGTTTTGAAAATAGGAAAAAGTTGCAGGCAGCCAAATCTGGTGAATACGGACCTGTTGGCAAGAACTCATTATGCACAATGCCATTGTAATCGAAGAAAACATTGAGCAAAACCTTAACCGTTTTTTTGAACATCAGGGTAAATTTTGATGTTTTTTTTTTTCATTTAATGTTTTTGTTTTATTTCATTCAATTCTACGTGGGTTAAGATACATTTAGGGTCTATTGTTAGTTTGGCCATTAACATACTCTCGGCAAGTTATTGAAATTGTTTGACAACACCTTTTTTTTGAAACGACCAATTTTCGATGTTATGCTGACAATATATATGATTTATCATTATTCTTGAAATGAAAAAAAAACATTGTTTTGATTGTTTTTTTTGCCACTGAAGTGTTGAAGCCTCAGGGTTGATAGCACGATTATTATTTACTTCAATCAAAAACAAAAATAGAACTACGTGCGTTGCTCTAGCATATGACAAAGTCGGAGTGCTGATTATATTATTATATTACATTTTGAGGCACTCTTGTATTAAAAACCTCTATCTTTATGTTCAAGGAAACGTATCGAAAAAAAAGACAAGTCTCAAATTTTAAAGAATTAAATGAGCTCTCTTAGCTTTAAAATTCTTGGAATATTTATTATAATACTTCACCTAAATGTGTCCGATCATAAAATACCACAATATAAATGAGTTCAGTACCCATACACTTTCAATCAATGTTGCTGCAATTTCATTTTTACAGTATATCGGTTCATGCAATGTGATCTATCGACTATCTCTATACGTTTAAAATGAGAAGGCGGAATATGGTTTTCATCCAGTGTGTTATACTACAAGATTCTCTGGACCCATTTTTAAAATGCTTAACAGACAGCAGCCTAGCCTAAGTCATAAAATAAACATAAAAAAAATTACTCTTCCAGGACTGCGAATTGACAGCATTAGCTCAGTTGAAAATTAACTTTACCATCAAAGAGTTTGAAAGTTTAGCAGATTATATTACACAGAGTTTTGTTACGTCTAAGCTGAACAATTTAAGTAACACTTCAACATTTAACACTTTCAAGCGATAATTGTTTACGGCTGTCAAAGTGGATTATCGAGACAAAAATGCAGCGATCAACATGCGTCCACTTTAGGTAATAAAGCACTAAACCAGACTATTATTTGTCACTTGATGAATGAATTTAACCGTGATCATAGTACGTTTACCAACTAACTTCGTAAGTGCAAGCCGTAGGGTGATACGCAAAGATTGACATGTGACATACCGTAAGCTTCCTGGCTGTTGGTATAAATGGCGTTCAAAAGAAAATTGAATGAATATATGGCCGTAAGAAGATTTGTTCCTGTTGAATCCCAAAATTTTAAGAAAATATAAAATAAAACCTCAATTCGTTCCTCATAATGCCAAAGCGAGCACTTACACTTAGGCTCAAACAACCATCATTTTTAACGGTAAAACTAAAATAATGGATTATTTACCGTAAAACGCTGATAACCTCTTTATGAACTTTTAGTTTCATAACCCATTAAAAAAATGGGTAAAAAGCGGGTAATTAAGTTTTGAAAATATAGGTAACATGCGGTATGACCTACCCCATAATGTCTTTATATTCTGTCCCAGGATCAATACACAGGTCGATCCATTTGACTTGAAAAAATCCCTTTGTGCGAAACGGCAATGTATCACTTTCGGCTCAAATTTCTTATTGAACTTATATTTTACATCAAGAGGTCTCTCTTAGTACCATCTGTTCAGTAAACTACTTGTATATTAAAAAATAAAATTAATGGATTATTCACCGTACAACGCTGGTAAGCACTTTATGAACGTTAAGTTTCATAACCCATTAAAAAATGGGCAAAAAGCGGGTAATTAAGTTGTGAATATATATGTAGGTAACATGCGGTACGTCTTGCCCCATATTCTGTCTCAGGATCAATATGCAGGTCGATCTAGAAATGTCCGACTTTTACATAGCGTCTAGAGCTCAGATACAGAATTTGATATGTAGGTTTTAGAATACCATACGCAAATCAAAATTGCTTCAAATTTTTAAATAAGTTAGAGATGTGTACTTAAGTATGGTGCTGGTTTTCTACGTAAGCCTAAATTGTTGGAATTCTCTTTAGCTTGCTGCTATTTTTCTAGGTACTTGAAAGAAATTGTTTTCAATACCTTTCCACAAACATGGTTCGTAGGTTTTCAAAACAAAATGCAAGTTGATGTCGTTTACACAGAATTCAAGAAGGTTTTTGACTCTGTCGATCCAGATCTCTTACTTCACAAATTTTTATTAGGAATTCATTTTTTAAAACCGTTTTTGCAACCGCTGGCTTTACTTATTAATTTTTTTATTACCCATCTCCCGTCTACTTTTTACTTTTATGTACTAATGTACGCTGATGTCGTCAAGGTGTGCTTAACGAATAATAACAACAACTCTACTCTCTTGAGATGTTGTATACTAATTATTGCTTAGTTATAATATCATTTGTTATCTCTAAACTTATCATAAGCTAAGGTTATATCATTTTATACAACGACGTATATTTCGTTTAATTACACGATCGTCCAGATGTTGTTTGGGGAATTAGACCGCGTTGCTGATTTAGGGATTGTATTTCATCATAAACTAAAGTTTGATACTTATAAGGGGTTATCCATTTCGTGGTTTCAAAATTATAGGGCTGGAATTTCATATCTGTTAAACTATGTTGTCAAACCAATTTTTTTTGGGTTAACTGTCGCACAACGCATAAGAATTGTGGAAACCTACTCCTACCTACACTCCGTAAGTATGTTAATAAACAACATTGTGGAATTTGGGGTTCTGAGAATCCTTAAGTAATTGAAGATGTGCCATTACATCCACAAAAAGTCACTGTTTGATGCGATCTTTGGTCCGAAGGTGTGATTGGACCTTACTTCTTCGAAAACGACGATGGCACGATTGTCACCATCAATTCGGAGCGTTATGGTCATATGATAACCGACTTTTTTTTGCTGCTATTGAAGAATTAAGCACTTATAAACCAACATTCGTCAAGTTATGGCTGAGATACCGCCCAATATGTGTCAAAAAGTGGTCGAAAATTACCTCAAAAGAATCGATGATCGCGTGGTGGTCATTTAAATGATGTAGTGTTTCACACATAATGTCAAGGTTTAAACTTTATAATAAAAAACCAAAAATATCATGAAAAAAAATTATTTTAATTGTTTTTTTTTCCATTTACTTTTGAATCCGCAAAATGGATAGCCCCGTATAAATTAAACTTACTTTCAATAAAGCTTTTCAAACTATTCGATTTAGACAAGGCAAATTACAAATTTGCAAAAATCGTATATGAACCTTAGATTTTAAATAGCAATCGTTCCTACTAGCAATAATGAATAATACTAAAACAAATTTTCGAATCGTCGTAAGAAAATTTTCATTCTTTCCTCTTTCCCTCATGAAATAATACGTTTAATAAACTTAATTTTAATTCGATTGCTTTGATTTTTGGCACACAGTGTTTAAGTCCGTTATTTATGCTGTAAATTTCATAAAGGTCAGAAAATAAGCACAGAAATTATCGAGCACAAGTTAATATATTGCAGCGTGGGGAGGTTGGCAGCAGCATTATATTTGCGCATAACAGCGTATAGTGCGTGGCAAAGTGTGTATGTTGTTTTGTGTAGATAACTTCTCGTAATCGAGTATACTCTACGGCACTCTTTGAAAGTCACTCACATGTGTTGTGGCGTAAATCCAGAATTTGCAACACTTTTAGCGTTTGAAACAGACAGAGTAACGAATTCTGTTAAGTCGACTCAGATGTTGCTCCTGATATAACGCGTGATTACTAAAAACCTAGAATGAGTTTATTAGAACATTTTATTCAAAATATATACACGTCTTTAGATAGGTTGAAGTGTTACAAATAAAACTTCATTACTGATTTTCAACAAATGGTCCATGATCGGCTTCCGGCGAAGTTTTGTGCGCAGAAACGTTGTACGCCATTTATGTCAATTTCTTTGAGACATTTTCGAATCGGACTCGTCAATTGCGCAACATTTTTGGATTTCGAGCCCTTTTTATATATTAAACTTCCCTGATCACCAAATAGATCTCCAATTGGTCGGCATTGTGACAAGTTTGTGGCATTCCGCTCTTTTGGCACAAAAGAGATTTCATGGTTCGACAAGAACTCTTGTCTTTGTGTATCTTTGTTGCATAAGACGATCCTCTTTTCAGCCAAAATACAAACACATCCTGATGATGATTTGGAATAAATGAAATCAAAATTTTGCTTAGACACTCCTTTTGGTACAGTTTCTGGTTAATGGCTAGTCCATTTGACTTGAAAAAATCCCTTTGTGCTAAAAGGCAATGTATAGAACTTTCGGCTCAAATCTCTTATTGAACTTATATTTTACATCAAGAGGTCTCGCTTAGTACCATCTGTTCAGTAAACGATATTTCCTGGGAATTGTAGTGCACCCAGAAGAAAATAACTTCATCCTAAATTAACGATTTCGCTTTATAAATATTGCACATCTAACGGTATTAAGTTTTTACGAGGTTTATTTGCTCTTCTATATATTATTGGTGGTGACATCTGCTTTTTTGGCTTTAATAACATTAAGCCATTTTAATGTTTTACAAATTTGAGACTGTAAACAGTTAAATTTCCCTACGGCTGACTTATCTTTGGCTAATGCCATATGTATTGTTAAATGGAGTCTTTACGGAGTTAATAGTTTTTTTTTCGTCACAATAAATGATTTTCTTTCTTTCAACACTCATTGTACTTAATATTAAAACATTGTTCTGTGGAACACATTCTGCCATAAAATGGTCTACCGTGAACTTCTTTCTGAATAAAATATGATCTTCATAAAACTTACAATTCGTTGATGAAGGTGGTGCTGCTTTGAAGTAATTTTACCGCCTCCTGATAATCGTGTGTTGTTCAAATACCAGAAAAGGTGCAATATGCCATCTCATTGCGTAATAAGATCATGTTAGTGCAAATAGTTGTGTAATAACTGGCACTCAAATTCATTCGAGATTTTTAGTAATCACCCGTTTATATATATATATATATACTTTACATTGCTAATGATAGTTGGTTATGCCATTTCAACATGTTTTACATGGGTGCAGATAATATAAAGAAAACGATTCAAGCGATATGTGGTGGAGTAAGTAGCAAAATGTTACCCTAATATTTTTTAGCAAATAAAAAGCACAAAAATATTAAATTTTAAGTATCTCTGGTGAAAGCAAGTTCGACTGTATTATTTCAATTTGTATTTCATTTGTTTGAATCAAAGATACTAGATAACTTATCAGAGAAAAAAAGTTGTATATAAAGTAATTTAATTTTTTAATTTGTATTTTGTGTTTTTAAAAGGATACTCTCTTCATGTTGGCTCAGCGTAAGAGTAAAAGAGAAGCTGGTGTTCCTGTCACTCTCATGAAACATTTAGTGCTGCATAAAATATTTTGTAATCACTGGTATATACAGTGAGTCAAAAAAGTATTGGCACACTCACTGTTTTAGAAGAAATGTGTAGTTTAGTACCAATTAACTGCTTTTTAAAAACAAAATGTTGATGTAGTAGGTATTATTAGCTTATTTTAAATACAATGCATCAACAAATTTCCCGTTACTTGCAAGGGAAAAAGAAATACAATGCAAAGCAAAATAAATGTGCCTAAAACACATCAAAAAAGTATTGGCACACTCAATGTGTATGGCAGACTTTCGCTAACCTAACGGTAATCTTTGAAGTTTCTGTTGTTTATACCGTTACTATATGCATAGCCATTGGGTAATAGTGCATTTCAAGTTAGTATTGATCTTCACTTTGTGACATGATGAGCAAAATGGGTAAAGGAGCAGAAATCTCACTAGATGTCCGAAAATTGATTATTAGCCTTCATGTCCAGCAAAAATCTTATCGAGAAATTGGCAGTATAGTGCAGAGGTCCTATTCCAGTGTCCGAAACATTATTAAGCACTATATAAACAACGGAAAACTTGAAAAAGAGAGCAGATCTGGAAGACCGAAAATATTTACACCACGCCAGGAGCGAATTGTAGTTGCTGCAGTAGCTCAAAATCCAAAAATTTCACCCACAAACACTGAGAAATGCACTATACAGAGCAGGTTTTCATGGACGAGTGGCTCGACGTAAACCCTTAATTTCGAAGGTTAACCAAAAAAAGAGGTTAGAGTTTGCCAAACGCCATGTAAATATGCCGGAATCTTTTTGGAATAATATTATATTTAGTGACGAGTCAAAATATAATCTTTTTGGCTCAGATGGGTCCCAGAAAGTTTGGCGAAAACCAAACAAAGAGCTGCAACATAATAATATTATACGGACAGTAAAACACGGCGGCGGTAATGTTATGGTTTGGGGGTGTTTCGCGGCATCTGGAGTTGGCAATCTTGAGTTCATTGATTACAGAATGGATAAAAGAGCGTACATGGACATTCTAAAAAAAAACTTGGCTCCAAGTGTCCGTAAATTGGGATTAAATGGGCAGCAGTGGCAGTTTCAACAGGATAACGATCCTAAACACTCATCGTATCTTGTCCAGGAATGGCTTATTTACAACTGCAAACAATTAAAAACACCACCACAATCCCCAGACATAAATCCCATTGAGCATATTTGGTATCTGTTGGAGAAAAAAATTCGAAAGCACCATATTTCATCAAAAGATTCCTTGAAGGTAGCTTTACGCACAGAATGGGAAAAAATATCAGCAAGGAGAACGGCTAGGTTAATAAAAAGGTTAATGCCCAGGCGCATAAAAGCGATTATTAAAGCAAAAGGAGGCTCAACAAAATATTAAACATTAATAATCGGCTAAATACTATTAGTTTTCAACAAGTGTGCCAATACTTTTTTGACGTGAAAATCGTACTTTTTTTAGTTTTTTTTATCTTACACCTTAACCAAAAATGAAATATAATTTTTTTTTGTATTAAATATAATATAAAATGTTCCTTATTAAAAATTGTGCTTTTACTTTTGCTGTATGTTGAGTGGGCCAAAGATAATACATGATAAACTTTTAAAACAGAGGTGTGCCAATACTTTTTTGACTCACTGTACATACTGTACATACAGTGGCTCACAGCTTATTTCATGCAGGCGTAATACGAAACTTTAAATAGCTATATTTTAAAAACTATACAAGATATCGAAAAAATTTAAACGCAATTGTCTTTTATATAGCACCAAATTAATCCTTTTAACATAGAATAAAAAATTGCTTATTTTTGTTTAAAATTGAACAAAACGCATTAACATCGAAGTAAAATATTCAATTAGTTATACTTTCTTCAAAAATGGAGAAAGTCAACGGCGAATAGCTCAAATTATCAGTAAAAGTTCCAGCACTGTGCAATGCGTCATAGAACGCTTCGTGAACGAAAATCGTATTGTTGACAAGGGTCGAACTGCACCCAACAAGATTTTTACACCAATAGAAGAGCGACATATTGTCCGAAAAATAAAGGTCAATCCTAAGTTATCGGCACCAAAGTTGGCAATACAGAATAAAAATGAGTTGGGAAAAAATTGTTGTGAGTAAACTTTCCGCCGTGTACTGCGAGATCACAACTTTCATGGCCGAGTAGCACGGAAAAAGCCATTCATCAGCAAAAAAAAATCAAGTGTGCTGGCTAAAGTTCGCCAAGGAATATGTTGTACAGCCTGAAACCTTCTGGGACGACGTTATTTTCGCAGAGGAGCCCAAATTTAACATATGAACATATCGGCGGAATGCAGTATGTCTGGCGTAGGTCGAATACGGAGCTCCACAACAAGCACCTTAAACCGACAATCAAACATGGTGGCGGTAGCGTTATGGTTTGGGCCTGCATGTCAAGAAAAGGCGTGGGCAACCTAGTTTTTATTGACGGCAATATGGATAAAAACATGTACCTGGACATTTTAAAGAATAACCTGCTGCAAAGTGCTGGAATTTTAGGCATACGGGACCGATTCCGATTTTATCAAGACAACGACCCAAACACACAAATCGGGGATTGTGCAGTCCTGGCTGATTTGGATTAGCCCTATGTCATGATTCCGCCTGCACAATCCCCAAATTTAAATGTGATTGAGAATTTGTGGGCACATTTGGAAACTGTGATTTGCGGAAGACAGATTTTCTTCAAAGCTGACTTAAAAACTGCTTTTCTGGAGGAATGGCAAAAAATACCCCAAAATGTTACCAATGAATTGGTAGCCTCAATGCAGGATCGATTAAAAAAAGGTCATTAAAAACAATGGAGGCTATATAAATTATTAATTTTGCTTTTAAACCAATATTTTTACTGCATGAAATAAACTGTGAGATTAAAGTAGTCAATAAGACTAAGTTTTTCTTTTATAACATATTATTAGCAAATTAAGAGAGATAGCTGGTATAGTTTTTAAAATATAGCTATTTAAAGTTTCATTTTACGTCTGCATGAAATAAGCTGTGAGCCACTGTACATATGTATACTCGTACACTTGCTCGCATAACTCTGCGTACATACCAACAAAAAATCAAATCTCAACTTTAGCACATAATATCTTGGGAAATATGATACATATTAAACAAAAAAAAAACTCATTTCACATTCATAACGTTTTTCTAAATAATTCTCGTTTTTTTTATTTTAAATGTTAGCAAAAATTTTACAAGCAGAAGCCTGCGTACAAATAGAAAATTAATTTATTTATCCTTTTCTTTTGTTTGATGTTTGCCCAAGCTTTTTTCTATGCAAATTAAAGTAATTTTTGATCAAGCAACACCATTGCGTCATCAGGAAAATAAATCTGACCTTCGGGAACTTATTATAAATTTGCATGTTCAGGCAAATCCTACCAAGAAATTGGACGAGTGGTGGGTAAAACCCATTCATCATGTCAGAGGGCTTACAATAGCTATGTTAACTGGGGCTCCATATTATCCAAGCCGCGATCTGGCCGTGCATCTCTGTTTACAATTCAAGAAAAAGATCGTATAGTTGCACTAGTGCGTCTAAACTCAAAGATGACTGCGCTGCAGGTGAGACTTGAAGTGGAAGAAAGGTTCCCCAAAACTTTTTCTGAGGAAACGGTACGAATTAAAAAAAAAAACAGGATATCACAGCCGAATTGCGCGGAGGAAGCCCAACTTTTCGGAGTTAAATAAATAAAGCGCACAGATTTTGCAAATCTGTACGTGTCGAAACCTGCGGATTTTTTGAAGAAGGTCATTTCTTCGGATGAGAGCAAGTTCTGCATTTTTGGCATCCAGGGAAAAAAAATAGTATGGAGCAAAAGTGGAACAGCCTTTGATACCAAGTGCTTGGAGGTTGGGGCTTGAGAACGACTCTTACTTTCAGCAAGATAGTGATCCAAAGCATACAGCTCACAGCGTAAGGCTATGGCTGTTGTATAATGTGAAAAGTCCCGTAAAGCATATATGGGATCTGCTGGAGCGCAAGATCCGGCAACACACCATTACCTTGAAAAGTATGCTTAAAGGGGTTATAATGTAGGAATAGCATAAAATAACAGCTGAGGATACCAGAAAACTTATTAACACAATGCCTAGACGTTTAGAAGAAGTCCTGCATAGAAGTAGATGCCCTACAAGCTTTTACCACTATCATGAAACTTTTTATTTGTTCCTTAAACAATTTGTACGCAGACTTCTGCAGGTACAATTTTTATAAACATTTTGTTGAAAAATTTTTAGAAATAAAGCTGTTGTTTTATGAATTATGAAATGAGTTATGAATGTAAAACGAGTTTTTTTTAAGTTTAATATGTATCATAGTTCCCAAGATACTAAGTTCTAAAGTTGAGATTTAAAATTTTTTGGTATGTACGTAGAGTTATGCGAGCAATTTTATATACATACAATATACTGGTATATACTAGTAGTGGCCACGTAGTAGCTCGAAAAGCTCTCAAGACTCGCACTGTTATTTTTAGAAATTGGCACAACCCCGGCTTGTGCGACGTCTGCGGGCAAACAGCAAAATATACAAGAAGTTTGGCCCAGTCGAGATGGCGGTGCAAAAAAAAACAACCATTAGGTTCCAGTATACATTTATGCACTTAGGAATTCAAAAAACTAATAGGCTGCAATAGTTTTGCTTTATTTTTCAACGACATTGTATTAAAATCTCTTAATGCATATTTTTTGTTTCCTTTTTTTGAGTCGCTGACAAATTATGTACGATACCAGCAGCTATGTTTGTTGTAGATTTTGTTTAAGCTGGCCGCCGAAAATGGGCTGGCCACCACTGGTATATACAAATCTTACATTACAATATAGTTTTTTATCTTAACGGGTAATTTTACTGAGACTTCTGCTTTTCCATATTAACATCTGTGATGCAAACATGAATGTGTTTTGATGTCTGAAAATTATAAACATTGCGTATTGGAAACAAAATACCAACGAAGCGAAAATTAAAAATTCTAAAAATTTGTTTGTCATGCGTCATTCAGTTTACGTATTGTCGTTGCTGAAAGGTAATACTTTGTTGTTAAGGGAACTATTCCGAACTTGATTGTATAATATGTATGACATTCTTAATTGCGCTGTTGAACTGTTCTTTTTTAGATCAACTAAAAAAATGTTTTATTTTCTTGTGAACACATTCACTACTGATGCAAACGCCGAGAAATTCGACACACCGCAAATATAACTTTAAATACTTTAATTTAGCACCGCCAAAAAGCTTATCTCAATAATTATATATATTTTTTTTTAATTTTTAAAAGTATAATATATACCTGTAATTTGTGTCCCGATCCCTGCTGCTAAGACTCTCGGTTTTGGGCGAAAGTATTTTTTGAATCAGAGATGAGGACGATGCTATAGATGCGATTACAGAGGACGACGCTGTTGTTAAGCTTTGTACCGTAAAGACTGGCGTATTACTGGTACCCACAGCTAAGGTAGTACTGCATCGCAAAAGAGACTGCTGGTGTGTAGATGGTGTGAACTGTGTGTATGAAGTTAAGAATTGTGGTTGGTGGGTGGGATACCCAGATTGTGGGATCATTTGCGTCAGTGCTGGTTGCAAAGAGATAGAAGCTGGGGCTGCACCGGGTGCTGATAGTGGTGCCGTTGAGATAGCTGACCCCGTAGTAGATATACCCAATGAACCTGTGGTGTAAGTTGGTAAGTGGTGTGAGTGCGCCGAGCTAATCAGAGACACAGTCGTTGTCGTAACTACAGATCCGACAGACTGGGTTGTATTGTTGTTGTTGGTGATGTAGCTAGATGGCGTATTAGGTATCAATCCTGAAAAGCTACTGACGGTCTGCTGGGATGTAACTGCGTTTGTTGTTACTGGCGCTTTAAGAGATATTGTCGCAGCCAATTCACGACTGCTGCGTGTATCCGAGCGATGCGGCGATGAAGACGTGTTAGGGCTTGCAATAGAGACCATTGATGGCAGGTATTGTCCATGTGCTATACTGTTATAAGGTGTATATACTGAGTAGTTGGCATAGGGTGTACGGTATGGCGTTGCTTGGATAAGCATTGGTATTCCAGAACCCATTTGTGAAATCGATGGATGAGCACCATGAAACACTAATGACGAGCCTGAACTGTTTCCTGTAGTAGAGGACGTGTTTGCAATACAGGATGTAGCAACCGCCACGCTATTGCTAGCTGTGTTCGGTGGCAAGGTCAAAGAGGTGGGCAGCACCTTGCCTACTGAATGTGGAGAAATTCTAGATAAAGCACTTCCGGCTGCTGATGTTGTCGCACAACTGGCAGTTGGGAAACCATTAAAGAAACCGTTACCAGCTGGTGTAGTTGGCATCGATGAGCAACTGGTGTTTTTTTGGAAATCTTTAGGAACAGTTGCAGAAGTTCCACTATCAATGACCAACATTGGACTATCACTGGATTTATATCCGGCTGCAAGTAAAACATTAGATGTTCTATCGCCAAACGCACTGTTGTGTAATGATGCCATCGTAACAGGCGGTAGTGGTGTACCAGACATCAATGACCCTGATGGCCTTAGTACCGCAGCTTCTATTCCTTGCGGTGTTACTATTTGTGTACTTAAAGTAATTCCTTGTGCATTTGCAGCTGATGTCAGTCCAAGTCCGCATTGTCCTGCTACTGATGTAAGATGTGATTCGCAACCAGAAATACTAGCGCTATTAACCTGAAAGAGATAAAAAAATAGTAATAATTAAGAATCTATTCAATACATGAAACAAATGAACAAATTATGCTTAAGTCAAATGTGCTCGACTATAAGATATTCTTAACCCATGTCGGATATACATATGCAAGCCAATTGTGTATACAAACATTATAACACTTCACACCGTTTATTTTCGAACACAGTTGTTACTAGGGACCGTTCTTACAAATAGTGCTACTACTGCTAAAATTATAATAGGTAACAGTCAGATTGTATAAGTTACCAAACCTATTTTTTTGGACACAAATGAGGTGTTAGATGAAAAAAGAACAAAATAAAAGAAAATGTTCTATGGCCTTTTTATATAATAAATATATAAAGGTATCATCAATTAATATATAGGTTCATTAAAGTCAATGCATAAGAGATTATTTCATACGGTGTGAACCCAGTGTGGGTAAGATATTCGTTTGTTTTGATTAAAACATTTTCCAGCAATCTATAGATAAATAGCCATAAAGCAATCAGAAATGTTACATATCAGTTAACGTTTAGTCCCGTTAAATAAACATTGTTTAGGGTAATAATCGGTAATGATACTGCTGAAACATTCCCATGTAAGAAAATCTGCCTGATATCACACTTTCATTTCGGTTCAGTGATGAAGCCAGTGCAACTTGATGAAGTATTAATGGTACCCTAGATTATTGAAATCTGAAAAAATTTATACAACGTACAGATGAAGACAAGCCAGACATGCAACCCTCCCTAGGTTGGAGAATCGGTATATAATTGCCCATCATAATTACTGCTATTCAGTCTGGTGTTCTGTTATTCATCAAAGTATAATTTAACCAAATGTATACCAAATTTTATACGTATTTTTGTGGAATCGTATTCATGCGAGGCAATCCTGAACACTCGATCTGGTTTTTTCTGTCCATATATTACAATGGATGAAACATGACCCCACCCCAACTCCCTAGACTCCAAATCAATGTCAGCAAAGTGGAGTGAAGACGATGCACGAAATCCAAAGCGTGGAAAAAGGCAACAATTGTCTGGAATGGTTATGGAATCCAATTTCTAAGATGCGTATAAATGTTGCATTTTTTAACAATTACCTCAAAAATGGCTGAACCATTAACAGCAATTATTACATACCGTTGTTGCAGTTGTAGCGGATGGTGGGTAAAATCAATACAACTTATTTTAAGAATAAATAAGCGATGTTTCAGCAACCGTGTCACAAATCCATAAAAGTGATGACAAAATTCCATTTATTACGTTACGAATAAATTCCATATAATAATCAATATAGTTTCATTCAACCGCGATATAACAAATATAGTAGTAAATAAATTATCGGTAAATTTTTTATAATACGATTTATCTATAGTCTCAAAATTACCTCTTCACTGCTACTGATTTCTGTCAAGCGAGCATTCTGTTGAGAACAGGAAAACTAACTAACTCGCTGGGGGCCAGACTTGGAAAATACTGTGAAAGCAATTCGAATTGTGGAAAACGGCACATTCTTCTTCTTCTTCAAATAGGAACGATTTTCCGTCACTTCGTCCTCTAAACGATCAAATAACGCTACGTAATCTTCTTTCCTAAATAATTTCTGTGTAACATATATAATTTGATATGAATAAAATTTGTAGCGCGTATCGAGGGTGATCAATAATTAGATCTTCGAAATTTTTTGTCTTGTGGGAGGTAAAACACGTTATTTAAAAACATACGTATTAAATTTGGTGTATCTAGCTTTTATAGTGTCTGAGACCGACGCGTACATCCGGACGGATAGACAGACTAACAAGGGTATATAAACTAGACTACTTATGCATACATCATTCTTGGATTCATTTTGCCAGTTATATACTTTTGCACATCTTCGTTAGCCCCCTTTTACCTATTTTATGAGTAAAGGGTCTAAAATAAACCTTTCAGGTTTGTTTCTGGTTTTTCGTTATTTTTATTATATATTGGTCCAAAAAAGTGAGATTTATAAAATTTATAAAAAACAAAAGGTTACTTTTTGTTACCTCATTATAAAAAAATGTGCAATGATTATCAGATAAATAAACTCTTAGTTGGTATGTAAATAATGTGCAACCTCAAAATTAATATTCTGTTTAGTTATTAGGTAGTTCACATGGCGTTGAAGTGTTGCAGCTGTTTAAGCAAATTTTTTAATGGGTTAAAAGCGTAAACACCTGATTGTATTTCCTTGACTTGCATTCTAAGTCCATGTTGCTGTAAGTAGCGCTTGTACATCATCGCTCGTAGATAATTGCGTGTATATGCTTGAGTATTTGTGTGTGGTTAATGACTTCTTATAGTCTAATACACTCGATTAAATCATTTTTACAAGTTTCACAAGGATTTATCAATACTCATTAAAAAACAAATTAAAAATAACTATTACTATTATATGGTATTTTACATTTAATTAACTGGATGGTCTTGAATGAAAATTTGTCTCTGGTCAGGTTCCATTAAATGTATGATGCTTGTATTAACTTTCCGAAGACTATTTTCAAAAGATATACGACTTGAATAATTTGTATGTGCTTTGAGGCAAAAGTTTTATTACTTTTAACATAAGTACGGTTAACTATACTCGCTCGAAATATTGTGCGACATTGGCGATTCGTTGTCAAAGTACAATGCGAACAGTTAGTGCGATGAAACTGTTCTGTGCCCATTGAGAAATAATGCGCAGAAAAAGTTTTGATTCTAACAGTTTTCAAATAACCTGTTATAATTGTTTCGGGTTTTTTGGTGTTTCACTATGGATGCTGTTTTCAGCTAGGGGCTAGTAAACCAACCAGCTATGCAGTTTTTTTTGCGTGTTTTACTGTCGTTTGATTTTAAATATGGGGAATTCCTGCATTGTGGCCATTATATTTGTACATATTTTGTGAATTTTTACACAAATGAAAAAAATCATTTTGTTTTACATTTTAAATTTGTGTCTTTTGATTAATAGTTAATTTTTAACAAAGAAAATTGTTCATTTTATTTATCATTTTACATTTGTTTTCCTTATTTAATAGAGGCTGCGGTAAGTACTTCTTCTATGTAATGCTTTTTAACGAATGTAAATGCGATGTTGTTGCGATTTGATGCCATGTATATTTTTCACATTCACACGTGCTAGGCTGATTCCCACAACATTTACACCAGTGAGAATGGGTAGTTTTACTTTTCGCAATTACATATATGAATTTTGATAAATTGAATGAGGCAGACGAACAAAGAGAATGCTGCACAAACAAAATGAAAGCCTACTCGTACTTATCCTTACTTATAAAATGGTAATATCTGACCCGTCATCGTATTAGTGCAATTTATAATATTAATCATTAACAAAGAAGTATAATTTTTGACTGTTGTTCTATAGATTGGTGGGAAAATTACGAAAAATACCACGGAATATCATATTTACTGAGAGTATAAAATTGTATAAATTAGCCTTTTTTGCATAATTATTAATAAAGGAAACATTAATTGAAAGTGTTCTAAAATAATTATGAGATTATAAAATTAAACTTCCAGAAAAATGTTTTTGAATGAGTTTTAAAGGACTTTAAATTCTGAATTTCGAACACCATTTCGCGAGGTCAGAAAATTTAAAAAAAAAAAAAAAAAAAAAAAAGTAAGCTTCAAAATGTGATAGGTCAATAGGTCCATGACGTTTTAAATTTTTCGCCGTAAATTCACAGTGCAACACTACACGTGTGAACAACCGATTTTCAGCTGACTTCAAAAAAAGTTTGAGAAAGCATTTGGTTTGCTTTTTACAGACATCCTCCAGCAGACTACCTCGCGACAGACAGTCGAAAAAACTCACAATATAGTCTTGGCTGAAACCAGAATAAAAGTCAGAGAGATTTTGAAAGTCATAGGCATCTCACATCACTCAGTAGTTTTAATTTTGAACAACCCCTTGGATATGAGAAAGCTTTCCGCAAGACGGCAATCACTCGTTCGCGTTGCGATTGAACAAGGCTGACCACTCCTGCAAAGTTATCACATGATTGCAATTATTGAATAGAATGAATATAATAGTTTTTCTGATCTTTGATATACAAACGGATTTCTTGCTTTTAAATATACATGAGCCCAGCTTGTGGCTTAGTTAGTTTCGCTCTACCAAGCTCTAGAAAATAAACGGACAATTTATTTTCATATCATAAAGCCTTTTTAAGAACCTCGATGTGTTTTTGAATGTATCCCTTTATTTAAAACCAGTTTCACTGAGGTTTTCTTAAAAAAACACCAAAAAACTAATGATATTATGCTTACTGTTAAGTTTCGCATTGTCCAAAAAAAGAATGCAAATAAAAAGCTGCCAAGGCGTATTTGTTCTAAGCAACCTCATTTTTAGACTGGAATTTTTTAATTAAATTGCGAATGGGATGCAATAAAATAATGCTCTTAACGACATCTATAAATTGCGAGTCAAATAAAAACGCAATAATCTTTTATTTCTCTTTCGAAAAGCTGGCATTTTTTACATTATCTTCTTACGTTTTTCAAACAATTGTGTATCACGATATGAACACCATGGTGTATCACATGGTAATATATTATATTATTGTTCATTTCTTTCGCAACCTTTAGTAATATCTTTTCCAAGGAGATTCTCAGTGTGATTCCTACACCTACTCTTCCAAACGAAATATTTCGTTATGTTAAACACTTTACCCACATTTTTCATCGTGCAAGCAATTTATGACATGACTGCGCAAGCTTAAGTAGAGTACAGTTTTTTTTACTAAATCTATAGATTGCGATATCTTAGTTTTTGTGTGGCTTACTCTCTCCCCCTTACTGGGATGCAAAAATGCTCCTTTATCATTCGTGTTATTCAACATTAAAACGCCTATCTTATAGACTATTTCCACTAAGACTCTTATTAGGTCATTAACAAAAAAGCGTGTGTGTGGTCAGTAGGCAGGTCGGTACCATACAAAAACTTGTCAGTTGGATTCAAACTTAAGGGGCCTTATCCAGGTCAGTAAGATACTGACTTAGATATATCTGATATCACTGGGTAATATTCGATAAAACATCCGATGAATGGTCGCAAAATTTGAAAATGGGCCAAGAAAATTAAAAAGTGAACGCACCAAGTAAGTTTAAGAACTGTTATTAATATATTTGTACAAGATTATTAGTAAAAATTGTTTTTCATTATTTTATAATTATCTAAATTTTTGTAAATTGCCATATTTTTTACGAATGAATTTGAGTTTGGTTCTTTCACTATTACTTCTATAATAAAATATAAACAATCAACAGCTGATTCTGTGAATATACTGACTTTGTCAGGCAGTGTGGTCAGGTTTGCCCTTAAGCTATTGAGATCTTCTTAGTGGCGTCACTGTAAAAAGGCTATTAGTGTTGTTTGAAAAATTTGTTCATCCCCCAATCAAAAATATCGAATCCGAACTCATCGTGGCCTTCGCAGAATATAAAAGTTTTTCGAATGCATTAGCCAATGAACTTGTTGATAAAACTTTTCGTCCTTAAATATTATCTGCAAATTATGCTGTTAATTTTTTTAGGAGGGTTAACAAAGGAGTGTTACATCCAAGTGAGTAATTGAGTGAGTTGTGTTTCCAAAGACTTATAATAGTAATTGTCCGCTGTATGACAAACAGAATATAAACATAATAAAAATAAAACCTCATTTTCCACATGCATGTAATATGTCATAATTATTTTACTTTAATTAGGTGCATTAAGATTCGATGGACTCGCAATGTATTGTTTATAATTTTGCACTCATATTTACAAAAAGAATAGAAAAACTACAATATTAATATTAATAATACAAATACGCACAAAATATCTGCTCATAGTCGGACCTCGATTGTATTAGTAGACTTTTCTTTTTTTTTTTGCAATTATTGCAAGGGTTCTAGCCGAATTCTTTATACGCTTTACTTTGCTGTCGTCCACTTATTTTACGAGGGGGGTCAATAAGTGCGTGACTTTTTGATTTTTCCGCTGATTAATAGAGAGGGCAACACTGCTCGTGTGAACAACTCATTTACAGCTAACTTTAATCAAGGTTTGAGAAATCTACGACACTTGCATTGATTTTAAAGACATTAACAGCAGACTGCCTCGACTACCCTTTTTTGAGAAAAAAAACCATTACGGAAACCAAGTCAAAGTTTGACAAATACTTTGGGACGCCGTCAATTTCAATGGTGAAAAAGTGGTTCACTGAATTTAGTTGTGATCGTTCAAGTACGTAATATGCTTAACGTGCTGGGCGCTCAATTAAAGTCACTACACCAGAAACGGAAAATGTACGATATGGTCATGGCTGACAGGAGAATAGAAGTCAGAGGGATTAAACACAAACACATTCGTGTGACAACTTTGCTGGAGTATTAGGCCTTGTTCAATTGCAACACAATCGAGTTTAATGCTACCTTTCGTAACCGAGGACGAAACGTGTATTCAGCGGAATATACCAGAGCCCAAACAGCAGTTGAAACAGTGGGTTTTATCGAAGAGAATCGGCTCCAAAGAAGGCCAAAGTAAGTTGGTCAGCTAATAAAATTATGGCTTTTTGGATTCTCGTGGAATTCACATTGACTACTTCCAAAAGGGTGAAACGGTTAATGGCGAATATTAAAGAAACTTATTGATTTAATAGAGATTTAAAAAGTACAAGACCGCATTTGGCGAAGAAACTTCTCTTCCACCAGGACAATGCGAGGGTTTTTTATTCAATAGTTTAGCCAGTATCTACGCCGGTGTCTTACTGACCTGAGCTAGGGCCCTTAACTTTGAATTTAATGACTCCTTACCAGTGTCAGTGTAAATTGGGTATTATTTAACCGTTCTAATGAACATCGTACTACCACCAACACCGTATAAATATCGTTACGGTGGGTTATCGATGTGCGACTTATCGAGTTTTAACAGTCACTAATTAAAGTTAAAATGCCTAAGGAGCTGTATAAGCAAAAGTTTCGGGAGCCGTGGGAAAAATTGCCTGATTTTGCAGTGGGTCCCAGGGATCCAGACAGATCGCACTGCAAGTATTGCAGGTGTAGTATAAATTCCAAACATGAGCATAATGTCCTGCCGTTTGCACAAGTAAATAAAATAAAATTCCAACCATCGAACCAAATATACTAACTTAATACAAAATGTACATGCAGTACATTTTAAGGGGGATCTTCGGCAAGATATCGGTGATGCAAATTTAGTTTACTAATTGATGAATCTACGGAAAAAAAGATGTTAAAAATAACATATGTCTACAACAAAAATTGTTTATATTTATCCCCATATGTACTTATTTTGTGGCCAGTAGATGGCAAAACTGAACGAGAATATGTTGAAAAATAATATGTTTTTTATCCAAAAACATATATTTAATTCAAAAAGTCACGTACTTATTGACCGGCCCTTAGTTTAGTGGTCGCATTTGTAATTTGATTTTCAAAACAATACCGCAAAAAATCACTTTTTTTATTTCTGACATAAATGCCTAGTTGCAATAGTTAAATTGCTTAAAAATTTAAAAATTATATTTTAGAATTTTAGAATTAAAATCAATGGTACTATACTTAAGACATTATTCGTATCTAGGTTATCTTCAGATACTACTTGCGAAGCGATTGTGGCCTATATTGCTAGCAAGTCTTCTGCCAGTGTGTCGGTCACAAAACTTAATTTTGCTACGCCTCGGGAAATAGCATCTTATAAGATTAGCGTCCCACATGACTCGTTCTCATGTTCTCTGACATGTTTAAATGCAACTTATTACATATACAAAAAGTGTCTCTTCTAGTGAAGGATACTGATATTTTTATTGTGCTGGATTTCAATTTACCCAACATTTCATGGACTTAATTCAATAACTTAAATTATGTTGCGCCTTCCAGTAATCATGTAATTAAAAACCATTTGAGTAGGAATCTGGAACTTATTTTTATAAACGACCATGCGAACTCATGCGTCTATAGATCTTCGCCACTTACTGTCCCCGAATATCCACATCATCCATCTATTGAGATTTCTACACCACCGCGTCAGCAAGTACCACGTCGTTGCTTTCGTAGGGGTAATTGCTTCCTACTTAATGATCTTATTTTTGAAACTGACTGGTCCTTTCTAAATAGATTCACTGACATTGATACTGCCCTTGGAACACTTTATGACATATTAAACTCACTCTTCGATGTTTGTATCCCGTCGTTCAATCTGTCTAAGCCCCTTGGTTTACTCGCAAATGTCGTACTTATAAATTGTTAAGTCAAAACATTTTAAAAAGTACAAGAAGTCTGGCTCTAATGTTGATTGCTACAAATATTCTGTTTCCAAGTCAAACTTTGCACTCTTAAACTCTGTATGTTACGAGAATTTTCTTTCTCGTTGCAAAATAGTTTTCTCGCGGTCCTAAGCAGTTTTTTTTGTAAATTTGAAACGTAAATTTTTAAGTTTACCTTCTTCTTTTTTCTAGGGTTAGAGAAAGCTAAGAACGATTCCGCTACAGTTGATCTATTCGCCAACTTTTTCCAATCTACTTACTCACCTATTTCCTCCTTTAATACAACTTATTCCTATAATATTGCTTCCTCTAACTTTATCTTCACTCTTACTATATCTTACGACTCTCTAACCGCTTCTATTAGTTCTTTAAAAGCTTCTTTCTCTTCTGGGCCTGACAACATTCCTAGTTTTGTCCTTAAGTTCTGCTCTTCTCTGGCTGAACCGTTGCTAAAGATTTTTACACTATCTCTTGAATCCACTAGGTTGCCAGTGCAATGCATTTATAAAAAAAAATCAATTCGATGTTATTTACATGAATTTTAGTAAAGCTATTGACTCAGTCAATCATAATCATCTAATCTTTAAGCTCGATTGCATAGGTTTCCCATCCTTATTATATTGGATTTCCTCATATTTTAAAAGGTGAACCCAAAAGTGTTACTGAGATCTTCTACTTCGAGATCACTTCGAGATCACTTCTAGTGTACTTCAAGGTAGTCATTTAGGACCCCTATTATTCACTCTTCTTTACCATTCTTCTCATTCCCAGTGTCTCATGTATGCAGAGGATGTTAAGCTTATCTGTTGATACACTAATCCCAGTCAAAAATATTTGCTAGAAGATTTGAGGGCTTTGAAACGCTGGTGTTTGACCAATCAGTTGCATATTTACTGTGCAATATGTATGTTTATGACATTTAGTCGCGCTAGACCCTATTTAGGCTCTTATTCGATTGACAATATTCCATTGCATATCCACGGTTAAAGACTTGGGTGTCTTATTTGAATGAAAATTAAATTTTAATTTACATATCTCTACTATCACTAATGAAGCCAAGGGAGTACATGGATTTATCAAACGTTGGTCAAAGGAATTCAAAGATCCTTTTACCCCAAAAATCCTTTACATTTCTCTTGTTCAGGCCTCTTCTGGAATGCTATTCGTGTGTCTGGTGCCCACAGTATAGTGCCAACCAGGATCGATGGACTAAGCCTATATCTTACAATAGTAGAAACAATTAACCTCCTGTCTAGCTACATTACTTCAATTTATCTTAACTCCTTTTATAACTTAATAATTATTCATTATACTGCTACTACTATTACTGCTAATTAATTAATAGATTTATATATATATATATGTCGTAGGTTGTTGAATGGTATAATATTATTGTCGATAGTCGATAGTCAATCTCGTTAATTATTTGCTGTGAGTGGCAATAAGGACGGGCTGTCGTTCTTTTTGCTGAGAGTAGTCCGCGTGTGGAGTGTTGAAAAGTGCAATCTAGGAAGATTGACAGATGATGAGAAAGATGACCGTATTTGCATTCTATTGAAAAAAGACACAGAGAACACACGCGGAATTCTCTTTCTCCAGATACATAACCTAAAAAAATGGATGAGAAGGAGAATTTTACCAACGCCCCGACATATAAATATATGTCGTATATATATATATATATATATATATTTGATATATTATAAATTATAAAAAGTGCAAGCCCTATTTACTAACTACCTTATATATTAACACTTATATATAACTATGCTTCTATATACTATTGCTCCAAATAGTAAATACGTAAGTAAAAGTAAAACTTATTGATCTGATTAAGTTTTTCTGGATTTTCCCCAATCCTTGCAATATGTGTTGGATCGATTTAAATATTTAAATCCTTTTTAGTTTTATATTGAAATCCTTTTTTTGTTTTATATTGAAATCCTTCTCTTGAGAGATTAGACTGTGTCACCGATTTAGGAATTCTTCTCGATCATAGATTAAAATTTGACAAACATATCGCGCTTACAGTCAACAAGGCGACTCAATCTCTTGGATTTATCAAACGATGGTCTAAGGAATTCGACGACCCTTATACGACTAAGCTTGCTATATACTTCTCTTGTTCGGCCTATTCTGGAATACGGATCTTGTGTGTGGTCTCCTCAATATTCGGTACACCAAGACAGAATTGAGTCTGTTCAAAAGAAGTTTCTTCTTTTTGCTCTTCGCGGCTTTAACTGGGTTCCAGGTACTGATTTGCCTCCATACCACAGTAGATTGCAATTAATTAACCTCCCATCTCTTACTAACCGTCGCATGATGCTGGGAGTTCTATACTTACACAAATTAATAATTGGCAAAATTGACTCATCTCTACTATTGAGCCAAATTAACTTTTCTGTACCTTTGAGACGTACTCGTAACTTTACACCGATCTCTCTAAATACTCGTAATACTAACTATTCTCTGCATGAACCTTTTCGAGTTCTCTGTGTTGACTAAAACAAACTTTTCCGAGTCTTCAACTCAGAGTCCTCTTTTGATACGATTAAGAACCATATCCTTAACTTTTTAGCACGTTGTAACTTGCACTAATTTTCATTACTAATCATAGTGATCTGATTGCTTTTTCTGGGTTTTTCCCAATCCGCGCAACAAATGTTGGATCATTTAATATTCTTATTTTGAACACCCCAGATACAACAAATTTTTACTTATTTATTACATAATAATAATTATATAATAATTATATAATAATTATATAATAATAATAATAATAATAATAATAATAATAATAATAATAATAATAATAATAATAATAATAATAATAATAATAATAATAATAATAATAATAATAATAATAATAATAATAATAATAATAATAATAATAATAATAATAATAATAATAATAATAATAATAATAATAATAATAATAATAATAATAATAATAATAATAATAATAATAATAATAATAATAATAATAATAATAATAATAATAATAATAATAATAATAATAATAATAATAATAATAATAATAATAATAATAATAATAATAATAATAATAATAATAATAATAATAATAATAATAATAATAATAATAATAATAATAATAATAATAATAATAATAATAATAATAATAATAATAATAATAATAATAATAATAATAATAATAATAATAATAATAATAATAAAAATAAATAAATAAATAAATAAATAAATAAATAAATAAATAAATAAATAAATAAATAAATAAATAAATAAATAAATAAATAAATAAATAAATAAATAAATAAATAAATAAATAAATAATAAATAATAAATAATTAAAGAAAATTTTATTGTAACTAAGAAGTGGCGGAAATATTGTATGTCAGTATAACCTGCCTAGCAACTTTTTGGATTCACAACGGTACATCACCACTCCAGATGGGGCCTGAGAATGACAGAATTTCTGACAAAGAAAGGAGCTCTCACAAACCTACGTAGGATTTTATTTTGAAACCTTTGTAGTACTTCAGTGTTAGAAGATGACACCGTGCTCACAGGTGTATGCCATATGACCATATGGGTTTCATTATTGCCTTGTATAATAGGACCTTGTTCTGTAGGCTGAGCTGGGACCTGTGGCCTAGGGGACAGTTTATCTGCCGAAGATTCATATAAACCTGTATTTTTTGTTATACTATGGGCTGACCAGGTCAGTCTCCTGTCCAAAGTGAGACCCAGATATGTGATTGTTTGGCTGGAAGGCACAAAAGTGCCGTTTAAACTGATAGGAGGGCAGTTCAGTCGTCTTGTTATTTATTTTTTAAAGGTAATAAGAAAAGATTTGTCAGTGTTAACGGCAATGTGCCACCTTTGCAGCCACGGTTCAAGAGTTGCGAGCTGCGTCTGAACGAGAGCAGAAGCTTCAGCTGGATCAGTTGACGTGACCAGAAGAGCAGTGTCATCAGCGTATGTGACCATGAGTAGGTTTTCATTATATAATATATCACCGGGAGACCGGCTGTATATAATGTGTAAAGGATAGGGTCAAGAACACTGCCTGTGGCACACAAACTTTGACAACACAGATCCGTGATTCAGCATCCAAGAATCTGACGTAGAAAGCCCTATTTTTAAGGTAGGACTTTAATACCAGATAGTAGGGAGCTGAAAGCAAATGCTTCACTGCCATCATCAAGCAAATGCTTGATGCCGTTAAAGATGGTGGTTATGCATGTTAGTGAACTTATGGGTAGGGCCTGAAGCGTTGGTGCGTCAATACTCGTCGTAGCCAGGGCATTTCGTAACTTGAGGTTTGTCACCTCGGTCCGAACTTCCCCAAAAGTTATAGTGCAGATTGTTCAAGTCCATTTGGCAGGATCTACACCAAGAGCCACTGCCATTTTGAATCGAAGCCACTCTTCTAATGGGTTTCTTTAGGTACCTGGTGGCGTTCCAAAGGTTGTGTTCAAAGCCATTTGGTTCAGCGTTGCGAAGATACTCCGTCAGCGATTCGTTGCGTAATTTGTGAAGTAACGACTTTAGCTCCGTGCCTACCCGGTTGAGTGCCGCCTTGTGTCGCGGGTTGCGGCTAAGTTGCCAGACTCTGCGTAGGCGACGTTTCACTCTCAGAAGTTCAGTCAGGTTCATTGTGGATGCAAGGCATCAGACTGGTTCCCTTCGGATTGTTTAACCTAGAACCCCACCATGTGTGCTTGGCATTAAAGTCACCACCAACGACGAATTATGGGCCGAGATCGCTTAGGCCGTGAACATCTGCGTAGGTCCTTGGTGTCGAGGGGGAGCATAGGCGGCTGCAAGGACTAAGTTCCAGTTGGCGTGTCGATTGTCAACACTGAGGCCTGCAGCCAGTGATGTTGGACTTGGCGCGCTCGGCGTGTTTTATTGTTGTTTTAACCAGTATAGCAGCGACTCCGTGAGCGTTGCCACTTGGGTAATTTTCCAGTATGGTGTCGAATCCGTTAATGTTAAAATAGGATCTGCTTGTCAGGTGGGTTTCAGAAATCAGCATGACGTCGATATTGTTACGTTTCAGGCCTACTTTTACATAGGCAGTTAACGTTCCCAATTGCTATTTTCAGTCCTATTTGCATATTGAACCCAGGATGCTGCTCATCATTTGAGTCATCATTGCAAACTGCGCCTGCATTTGTTGCATCATTAGCTCTAGCTGAGCAATGACTGGCCTGTCCGGCTTATTTCGTTCGGCATTGATTTCTTTTGGCGCTTCAGGAAGCAGTACCTCCAGCAATATTGGCGTAGCTGGGACCGGTCTGGTTGTACTGTGGGGCATCTTTGGCTAGCAAGGGTTCGTGAAGCTGGGTCTTACCCTGCTTCGGAGGACTGTTGGCTTGGTTTTGCCTTGCAGTCGGATGATTTGTGATTGCAGCTGCATTTACGCACCTGAATGGCTGATGGCATTACCGTCGGGCATGTCCAAACCCTCCATTGTACGAGATCGTCGAATTTCCTGGGAGACTCGATGACTACCCTTGCATTGTATACTTCACCTCAAATATCTTCTTATTATTGGGGGCTCGAGATCAACAAAAACACGCCATGGGGGTCTTAGAGGTGCGATGTTTGGCATTGAGATATTACGCACAGTGTGCCCAATCTTATTCAGACCGCTGCGGATGTAGTTCAAGGAAGTGCTGTGAAGATGACAGCCGTGTAAACCCTATCCTTGAGCTGGTAGGTGTGGAATACCACATCGTTGTCTTCAAGAGTCTTGACGAGAGCTCTATATTGGTCACTGTCCTCGAGCATGAATCTCACTTGACCATCACGTACTGCTTTATAAGAAATTAGTTCAACCAGTTGTTTCTGCATCATTGTAAGCATCCCTTGATGTTAGTAACTTCCGGAATGAAGATTGAGTGGGTTATGGTTGCTTCCGTTTCGGTTCTTTGTTGAGTGTGTTGAGAGCTTCTACTTCCTTTTCCATGGGCTCTAGCTGTCTTAGGGGTGTTTGGGTGTTTTTCGAATTGGTTAATTTCGCACTTTCTATGGCGTTGGTGGTTACTGATTTGTCTGCTGATTATGTAGAGGAACTCGGAGATGGCATGCGTGGGTTCTTTTTATTCTTCAATTCTGGCGAACGCGCCTCGCGTTTGTATGCCACAGTCATCATCAGTTGAAACAGTTATGTTTACCGTAACTAACGGTTAGCAGTGCAATTGTTTTTGTTGGCTGTTTTTGTAACTTGAACTAGCTAAGCGTCCGCGCTTGCATCTGCACTCAACGAGGGTAAGATTGCAACTCATGAATAAATAAATAAATAAATATCTTACATGTAAGCATGTCATATTGACTTGAAGTTGATAAAACCAGGTACAAACTAAAAAACAAAATGTTGAAAACTGCATACGCACCTAAAAAAATCACATTTTTTTTTAAGATACTGCTTTACATTTTAATTTGTTAGTTGCTATTTTGAAAATTTTATTGAATGGGCGCAACAAAATAGTGTTGATGTAGCGATTTTTGTTGTTAAGTTCGCTTAAATAAAAGTGTTAAAAAGTATTTAGGAAACAAAAAAAATATTGACTCTGTTAAAATAAATAAGAACTTTTAATGCACTTATAGCTAAACTCTGTTAAAATAAATAAGAACTTTTAATGCATTTATAGCTAAGTACAAGACTGGGTCCTAAGTTGGGTGCATGAAATACCGAACTTTCCGATTTAACGTACAGATGTTTGCAGTTAATGGTTCCTAAAACCGGACGTCTATTATTTTAGATATTTTTTTAAGAATTTTGTCAATAAAATATGCGCTATAATTGGACTCGCAATAGTCTGCGTACAAATGGTTCTGGGAACAAAATAAGTTGTTCAAGAATCTCCTTAGATTCAAACAAAAGAAAAGGCACAGCTGTAATTGCTTATTTTTTAATTTTACCTAGCTTACGCTATATTACACGGGTACAATTTTTCCGCATATTTTCTGTAAATATTGATCAAGTTAAAACAATTCAAAAATAAGTTAGGAACGTGAAGAAATGAGTGAGATAATTTTTTTTTAGTCTTACATATATAAAGTTGAGATAGATTTTTTTTTTTGGTATGCAGTTTCCGAGCGAGTGTACATATGTACATGTATATTGTTGTTTCTCTAAATTTTTTGTCATTATGCTTTACACACTGATTCATTTAAACTAGTTTTTAAAGAATGCGAAACTGTCGAACTCAACGTCCTTTGCATTATTTTAATTCGTTTTATTGTGCATTTATTGTACTGCATTCAGCAACATTGGGACACATTCTATTGAACATCCAGACTTCGAAAATATGTACATTATACTATCGTTTTTTTTTGACATGTGAAACCTTTGGCGTGTTATATAATTAGATTTTGTGCTCGTACCAGTTGCCAAATTTTTCTCATTATGGTAACACCGAAGTGTGGATTGCTTAAATTTGTTTATTGAAGTAATACCGAAAGAATATTCTTGAAAATATTAAAAATAACAACGATTATATAGTTCAGTGATTGCAATAAGAGCAGGACTTTTGAGTCCATTTTTTATCCTTTACTGCTATGTGGGCTTAATAATAAAATACAATTATAATCAATAATCTTGGGCAAATACTATTAATAACAGCAGTATTACTTACTTGGTTGTTCTATTTTCTTGGTATTTGACAGCTAATTGGACATGTGTTTGCGTACATTTTCAAATTTTGCATTCATTTATAATTTTTATGGAATGTTAGCGAGCGATGCCACAGTTTCATTAATAGCTTAGCCATTATTTACGCCGGTATCTTATTTACCTAGATAACCGCCCTACTGACGTGCCTACTGACCTGACACCGGCCAATAAATTGGAAATCACAGATAAAAGAAAATACACTAGTAAAATTATTTATAACTGGATGACGCTTTATTACTTTGTTACCTATACTCAGGTACTATAAAGATTGTTATGTGTTAGACGAGCGCATGTGATGGAAAATATGTAATGCAGTCATTGAGCCACGCTACGCATGTGAAAATATTTAAATAGCACATAAGTTTGATTTACTGTTTAAGTAATAAACTGCATAGCTTTTGTTCTTTTCCTATTTAGTTATTTCGTTGTTCTTCTGTCAGCTGCCTGCAGCGATATGTCGTCACGATAATAAATATCACGGATTACTTTGAAATTACCATGGCTTACGAGTGTTGTTTTTTTACCGCCCACATAGTTTTATTAGGCACTTTTCCGGCAGCTAATATTCTACTAAATTCTCGTTGTCTGTTTTCTGATCTAATTTTGTTTTACATATTGTACAATGTTTTTGAGACGCTCTTTATTAGCACGACTTTTTGATTTATGGAAATTTTGGTTCCGTTAAATCACATATTACGGTAAATACAGCAAGCGAGATTATTACTCGTTCATTTTTTCGACAAATTTCATCATAATGTTAAAGAAATCGCAATGGGCAAGAAGTCAAAGGAAATTGAACCCGATTTGAGAAGTCTCATCGTAAAACTAAATACACTACGCGAAATTATCAGTATTGTTGGCAAAACACACTCTTCTGTGCAAAGAGTGCTTGAAAATACAAATTTAACTGGGTCTATTGCATCAAAGCCACGTTCTGGAAGGCCTTCAAAACTAACCGACCGAGCAAAAATTGATCTTTGAAGACCGTGGAAACATTAAGGAAAAATATAATAAGGATCTTCACGTGGACACCGTCCGAAAACTGTTCAAAAAGAAGAGAATAAATCCTTGTTTCAACGGTGAAGCATGGTGGTGCTTTTTTATGGTGTGGGGCTGTATTGCGGCAAGTGGAGTCGGCAACCTTGTTTTTATTGATTCCACAATGGACCACAAGGCTAATATAGAATATTTTAAAGGACAATTTGCACCAAAGCGCAAGAAAATTGGGGATTCCTGACGATTTTTGCTTTCAACAGGACAATGATCCTAAACATATAGCCCAAAATGTCAAGTTTTGGTTGCTATATACTGTGAAGCACCAGTTGCACTCTCCGCCCCAGTCACCATCTTTGAATCCCATAGAGCATCAATGGGATCACTTGGAGCGAAGAATTCGTGTTCGTTCAATAACATCCAAGGTTATATTAAAACAGGTTCTCATAGAATATTATATATATATTATACATAAAATATCGCCTAATTTTACAAAAAAAACTAGTCGACAGAAGAGAGAGAGCTGATATTGAATTAAAAATAAAATATAATGGATTTATTTATAATTACTTGTTTGAATATAATTAAAAAAATCAAGAAGATATCTTAACGGGAAGTATCTTTTTTTTACCATCAAAGTAACGCATTGAGTTTGTACGCATACTTTTTCTGGCAAGTGTACATACATATGTACATACATTCTACATTCTGCAATATACGGTTTTATGCAAATGCAATGCTGTTGCCAACCCAATTTCGTTCCTTTATTTTTAATACAAGTACGTAAAATGAGGTGATAGAGTGTGTTCTATTCTTTTAAAATTTACAAGCGAGGTAAGAAAGCAACGTTTAAACCAGTAGTGGCCACGTTGTTAGTCGTGAGACTCTTTAGACTCGCATCGCATTTTTAGCAATAGGCGTCAGTAAGTCGGCTCGGCGACGTCGTCGGGCAAACAACAACTAAATACAAGAAGTTTGCTTGCACATCGGTCTCGAGTCGAGATCGAAGTGTAAAAAAAATAACAGTTAGATTCCAGCATGCTCAAAGATTTGCAGGGTTTTCGAGGGGGACGTTGTATTAAAAATATTTAGACTTTTACTTTATATTTCCCTCAGTACATATTTTTTGTGTGATTTTTTTGTGTAGCTGACAAATCATGTACGATTCCAACAACTATATTTGTTGTAGCTTGCCAGCGAAACTTGGTTTAAGCAATAAAAGCACGAAACAATAGTATTACAGATATAGACATGCAAAAAAGAAAACCCTACCGAAATAATACTTACATTACTTAACGTGACCTGTGCAGCAGCTACTGATGTTGGGTGGGTTATATGCGAATTTATAACATTGTCTGATCCTGAATTTAACTGTTGATTTTTACCAGTGTCTATTCCAGGCATTGTGATAAACGTAGTTGCGGTCACACCACCACTTTTTTGCATACTAGCTGCTTGAGTGGTAGTCTTCTCAGTGACAATTGAAAGATGTCCATTCGTTCCAGTTATAGTTTTAGACGTAGGGCTCAATACAGGCGTCGATTGTGCTTTTGGAATAGCCATCCCACGTTCACCAGTCACACATTCTGTTCGAATGGTCTGTAGATATTCCGCAGAATGGAGAGTTGGGTTATGCCTAGGTGAATCGTTAGAAACATGTGATGGCGTTGAGGGAAATACGAACGCAATCAAGTTTTCCGAATTCTGTGTAAGTAAAAACGAATTAAAAAATCAGAAAAAACAGAACACAAAACAAAATGTAGCAGCCATTTATAATTAAATTTTTATTAATTTGGTTACAATATTTTTGAAATATAATTGAGATCACTTTGGGGATATTCCATTACTGAAAATCTTTAATAAACTAACATTACACAATTATGTAAAAATTAAATGGGACTATGACGTATAAGTTTATAGGAAAAGGTAAAGGATATCGACACTGACCAAGAATATGTTTATATACTTTATGGGGTCGAAGATGCCTTATTTTCACTTCTGGACACTAATTTTGCAATTTCCAAGTATGATTTTTTTTGTTTTACGTAAACGTTTATAATTATTTTGGATTCTTTTAGCGTTAACTCTCTACGAGGCATTTTGGCAACGAATATGTGTACTCTCCCTGATACGCGGTATTTTAAACGACCGCATTACTAGTTGCGAGTGTATAATGACTTTTGTGGAGCTAATCTAATTTATTTTCAGAGGTTTTCTACAATTGTAAGAAAAAGTTACAGAAAATTACTGGTATTACAATTGTTTTCCCTTCTTAGATATTAAGTTTAGAAAATGTTACACAATTTTTGTATTAAAATAAAGCAATTTAAGAGACACTTGCATTTAAAAAAAATAAAAATTGTGCTTCATCTTCTATTTTGTGGCCGACTATAACATGTAGAAAGAGATAAAAAGATACAGTACACAGTAGATCTACAAGGAACAGAAAAATTATGACGAACTAAAAGAGATGTATGTATAAGGTATGTCGGCAATAATTACTACATGAATAACAAATAAGAATTCAGTATTCGTATATGTGCGACTACAAAAGCGCTGGTGGGATATGTCGTAATCTGAATTGCACTCGCAAAAGTATTTGGGGTGTTACGCTCAATAGTAGATGCCCCTTGAAACGTTCGAGACGTCATTGTTCACCTCAACCTTAAGATTGTCAAGGGGGCATCTTTGAAAACAGTCATACTATGAATAACGTCTGGAGAACAAAAAACGCATTTTTGCAGTAAAATTCCTCTAAAATATTTCCTTCCCCCAGCAATTGATTTCACTGAGCTGTAGAATCCCAATTGATATGAATTTTGAAAATACAAATATAATAAATAACACATTCCAGACTTTTATCTCATTTGTTGAAAATAATCGTCGATAATCGATTGATAGTTTGCTGGAACATTGAAGTGTCTTTGTGCTCCCAAAATGGTCTTTTATCCATTCTGATGTCAACTTAGTTATCTCTTAGTCATCTCTCTAATGCAGTTTTAAATAAAATAACTAAGTAGTTAAAGTAGTTACGCTGGCGATATAAATTTCGTAGTGGTAAAATTCACGTCTTGTTACTGACTGATGTGTGCAATATTGATCAACCTCCGCATCAATGCCGCCTATTAAGAAAATTTTCAATAATTTGTAATCGTAATTTTGGTTGGTTTAATTTGTACCATTAAAAAATTAGAATGCCAACTATAGAATATTCTTTGTAAGAATTAATTGCTTTCGAATTCAAATTGTACCTCGATCTTGAAGTATAGGCTGTGATTCTTTGATTTTGCAATCGTGCATGCCCGTGTTTATTTGTTTGAGCTGCTGTTGATTCTGCTGCTGTTCACTTTTGTCGCTGTTCAATGAATTAAATTGAAATAAATACTGTCATCCTTCATTTCGTAATCATTTTTCTTACTGTTCACTTGATTCATCTGCTTTTGATTGCCTTATTCAAAAGGTTTCCTCTAAACGAATTCTTCGCCCAGCAGTTGTTTTAGTCTCGGGATTGGCTTCCCACTTGTTGTGTTTATTTGCTTGATTTTCCAATGAACATTTTTTGACTGGATGACAAATATACAAATGATTGACATTCATTTTAACAGTGTACACGTTGTTATCCATTTTGTATACACCTTACTTTTTAACACTGCCGCCCACTTTAACTTACTAAGTGTTAGTATTCTGTTTGATTATTATTTACGCAACGTAAATAATAAGTTTTAAAGAACGCTTTTAATAATGCCTGACTGAGAAGCGAACAAATAATAAATTAATTCAATTAATTTATTATAACTATCATCATGGCAAAACGGCTAAGGAGTTGTCATTTGAATTTAACATAAACAGTCTACAATAAAATACAGCGGTGCAGAGAAGAAAAATAGACTGGTATTGAACAACTCAGGAGGTAGGCCATCGAAGCTAGATTGCAGCGCTCAATCAAAAATTAAAAAATAAATCAAAAAAATTTGAATTTGCAAGTACTTTGCAAAATGACTCAAATAAAAGCGTGAGCCACAAGACTTTGGGTAGGGTCTATAACCTGCATAAATACTTCTCACGTGTGGCCATTGCTAACAGACATAAATTTAGAGAAGAGTCTAAAATTAGCATTTTAGTAATGTAAATCATCCAGCGGACTACTGGAATAATGTTATTTTTTGTGATAAGACAAAAATAATGCTATATTGTCACGATGGACCAAACACAGTGAAGTTTGAAAAGCTAGCTGCTATGATGTGGGGTTTTATTTCATCAAAAGGAGTCGGAGAATTGTGAATTTTTACCGAGTTTTATGGGGATATCCTTAAAAAGGAATTGACGACAAGCGCAAATAATTTTGGCTCTTTGACCCCAAGCCTGGAGCAAGCTAAAATACAAATTATACCAGGACAACGATCTTAAGCACAAATAACTGCTATGCCGAAGCGGGGCGCTGTACAGCTGCAGCATAGTTTTAGAGACCTTTGCGCAGTGCCTGACTTAAACCCTTTAGAAAACTTGTGGGCATTGCGGCCAACTATCAAAACTGCTTTGCAATGGTCAAATCTACCATATCTATATAACCTTAACACACTTGTGCAGTCCATACTTCAAGCTGTAATTGAATCTAGTGACAGCTACACTAAATATTAATTACTTTTTTTTGTTAATTTTCTAGAAAAAGCCCTTTACTTGTTATAACTTTGTTAATGAAAGTACTTTCGTTATTTTTTTTTATATTATCTATAAGTAGTACAGTAATATATGTATTGTAAAAATATTGAGAAAAAAAGTGCCTGCGATAGTAAATTTTAAAGTTAAAGTTAAAGAATTAATGTGACATTTTTAATTTTGCAAACAATAAATTGACAAAGTGTACATACTCCTTATTCACAATCTGGTAACCGGTATAACAAAAATTGCAGCGGTATCAATTTTTTAGGAAAAAAAAAATTCATATACTCTCATATTTTGACGATGATCCGTTAGTTGGTGAAGGAGTTAATTCAGAACATTCTCAAAACCAAGCTTTGAGCAAGCTGCGCCATTGAGTTTGTGTTTGTCCGATATTCATAGAAGAAGAAGTATAAAGAAGCTAGTTTCCTAGTTTCCAAGTTTTTAATGTTGTAACCGATTGAGACACTCAGGTTTTCGCTGTAATAAATGCAAAACCGCAGTGGGTGCCACATTTTGTAAAAAGTGACTAACTCCAAACTGTGTGCAACAACTAGTGTCCTCTACCCCCCAGTGCAACATCCGACATGGATAAATGGACCCCATAACCATAACTGACGAATGCGTGTTCATAATCAACGAGGCTATAGTACCAGTTACGGAAATAATGTGTTTAAGTTCCACAAACGGTGTAGGCAACATTCCTGATTCACTGACAGAATCAAAGTATTCACCAATAGCTATATATATGACAGAGTAAAAATAACGACTCAGGCGCCCAGCTTGTGTTAACCGAAAAATTACGGCACGAACCAACGATGAAAAGAAAATGGTGTAAGACAAAAAGATGGACAATATGAATCGAAGGTGTAAGCCACAGAAACATACAGTGCAAACCAATAAAACAAACGAAAAACATACAATAAAATAACAATAACAACAACACCAGCATAGGCAACGGCAGCAGCATCGGCAACAACACAAGCATCACCGACGGCAACGACAGAAGCAGTGACAGCAACGAACCCCAAAACATATGTATGAACTATATGTGAGTGATTGATTTTGTATACTTCAAAAGTGTGTCTAGTTCTGTTCGCATATAATTGACTTAATTAAAGTGGATAAGTAAAGTGGATATTGCATGAACATTTGGATATGAAAAAGCTCTGCTCAAAGTAGGTGCCGCGATTGCTTACGCATCGCTGATTCCGAAAAGTGTTTAGGCATGTTGAAGCGCAATAGGACCGATTTTTTTCGCCGTTATGTAGCCATGGATGAAACATGGATACATCACTATACTCCAGAATCCAGTCCTCAGTCTTCTGAGTGGGTGGCAACCGGTGAAAGCCGTCCTAAGCGTACCAAAGCACGAATATTGGCGGGTAAGTTTATGGCGTCCGTATTTTGGGGATGCATATGGGATTTTGTACATAGACTACCTGGAGAAAAGTAAAACGATCAACAGCAAGTATTATATAACATTGCTGGATCGACTGGAGGGCCGTGCTATCAAGGAAAAACGTCCACATATGGCAAAGAAGCAACCGCTGTTTCATCAAGATAACGCACCGAGCCACAAGTCTATTGTAACAATGGCGAAATTTAATGCATTGAGGTTCAAATTACTGCCGCATCCGGATGGATGGATTCTCCAGATTTGGCCCCCAGCGACTATTGGCTCTTTTCAGATCTCAAAAAGTACCTCCACGGTAAGAGATATCTGTCAGATAGAATGTAAATGCCTATACTTATGCCTATTATGAGGGTAAAAATTCATCCTTCTTCAAAAAAGGCATCGAAAAGTTAGAGAAGCGCTGGACTGAGTGTGTGCCCTTAGATGGAAAATGTATTGACGAAGAAAACTAAATTTATAAAAAAAAATGAGTTTTTCCTAGTTAGGCCGGGGACTGCTGACTTATGGACTATTGAGCGGTGTATTAATTAGCCTATCAAGATCCACAATAACCAATAAACCCATATGGGTTGGAGATAAAACGACCCCAACGACCTATGGAACAGTAAAGAGAGCTTTTGATTTTTGGAAACATTCAATGATAAGAATCCCATACCAGCAATTCCAACATTACTGTCAAACATGGGTAAGTCTCAGTAATTCACGACCCTGGACCTAATGTCAGAGTTTTAACAAATATTGGGTTGACAGAAAAGAAAGCGGTAATTTTTTAAAGGAAAGTAAATACATTTTTTTAAATTTTAGAATGAACTTTAATCAATTATATATTTTCCATTTTGTTGGATGACCTTTCGCCATCTTTCCTGAAATTCATTATTCCACGCTCATAGAACTTCTGGCATTTATCTGCAAAAAACTGAAGCAAGTGCGATTTTATATCCTCGTCATTATCAAAAGTTTTACCATTTAAGGAGTTTTGCAAAGACCGAAACAAATGGTAGCCTTGAGCACAAGTTCACGACTACATGGTGGATGCATCAAAAGTTCCCAGCCAAGCTCAGTCAGTTTTTGGCGAGTGACCAAAGATGTGTGCGGTCTAGCGTTGTCCTGGTGGAATATGACACCTTTACGATAGACCAATTCTGGTCGCGTCTCGACCAGATGGCTGTATTCAATTTGTCCAGTTGTTGACAGTAGACATCCGAATTAATCTTTTGGTTCCTTGAAAGCAGCTCAAAATATACCACACCCTTCAAATCCCACCAAACTGACTTCTTGATTTCTTCTTTTGGTGAATATCAGCCTTTGAAGTGGTTTGTGGCGCTTCATCATGCTTGGACCATGATCGTTTTGGACTGACGTTATTTTAAACAATCAATTTTTCATCTCCAGCTATGATTTTGTTCAAAAACGGATCATATTCATTGCGTTTAAGATGCATATCACAATCATTGAAGCGATTTGTTAAATGAATTTCTTTCAATTCATGTGGTACCCAAATATTATATATGATCATTTATGGTTGATTGCGGTATATTCAACTTCTCTCCAATATCACGCTCAGTTACATGACGATCCGATTCGATTAAAGCCTTGATATCGTCATCATCAACTTCACTTGGCCGACCTGAACGTGGCTTATTTTTGAGTGAAAAATCTCCCGAACGGAATTTGACAAACCAACTTTGTTGTGTGTTGTTTTTAAGGCTTTGTCACCATACACATCAGCCAACTTTTTGGCAACCAGAGCTGCATTTTTTCCTTTACGGAAATAATAAAGTAAAATATCATGAAAATGTTCTTTTGTGGGATTCATATTAAAATTGACGCCAAACAAAATATAAACAAATATAAACAAAATTACGCGCACTTTTTTTCTAAAGCAAGCTAAAAGTGACAGCTAATAACTGACAAATGAAAGAATGCAATTACAGTCACAAGCCGTTAAAAAAAATTGTCAACGCCGTTAGTATGCAAAATCACCGGGTTCTTTTCGGTGAACCCAATAATATTCAAGTTATCCTTGTATAGCAATGTGGCAATATATAAATTGTTACCCGTTTGGAAATATGCGTGACCAATCTAAGCAATTGCTGCAAAAACAAATATAAATAAAATTCGTATTGCCCAAGCCAAAATCTCGAGAATGCGAAACAGGGACATTGAAAGAGACCTAAACATCCCAACAGTTGGAGATGCTATGCAGTCCTGTGCTGCAAGAAACACCCAACGCCTTGGTATCTATCCAAATGCTCTTGCTAGGTGCCTTACTTTAAGACCAAGGAAGAGATGATTAAAAAGGTTTCACCCAATAGATCCCTCAAATATGTATGCAAAATCACCGGTTTCTTTTCGGTTAACCCAATATATCTCTTAAATATAAAATAGATGTAAATATGTGTAAATAATGTATATGCATATAAAAATGTAAATATATGTAAATATTTGTATGCGTAAATCACATTTCCATGATCTATTTGTAAGATTTTCTTTGTCCTTTTCCCTTTTCTTTTCTTTTCTCTTTACTTTCCCATGTACAACTAGATTAAGCTTCTACTAAGGTAGCAGAACACTTGTTAAATAATAAAATACACATTTTTAATAAAAAAAAATAATAATATTGGCAGAAAATTACCTTGAGAAAGCAGCATTTTTAGTAAATAACACAACAAGCTTGCATACTTCCTTTTGGACTCAGAGACGCCGGTTGCATATTAAGAGTGATATATAAAGATGGTTGTCCTAACATTCATGGACAAAGAAGCTGATTTTGCTACTAATGAGCGAAGAGGAACATCAGAACTATATTGAGGAATCAACAATTTAAATCCATTTTAACGGATTACTAAGCATTGACATTCGCGGTATCAGATCGCAACCCCAATGATAAAATAAAGCGCTGGCAGGTTTTTTTTTTATCAGCACGATGCAAAGCTGATTTACAATCTTCGCGGCTGACGATCTTCCGCGCCAACAGACAAAGAACCTACTCAGATATGCCATAGCAAGAAGTTCTGCCTGGCAATAGAGCCAACAGATAAACCGATAAAATAAAAAAAAATAAAAATAAAATAAATTGCTTTTGGAATCAAATTATAGCGGAGAAGACCCCATAATAAGGGCATTTATAATATTCAATAATAAAGGGTTTTCCAATAAGGACTTGACAACTTTTTGGCGCATCTTCTCCAGAGCCCAATCGGAACGTACGCCGCTTCAGAGGGTCCATCGGTTTCAATTCTTGAGTCAGCTTGATCTTTTAAAGGTGTAAGCCAAGATCCTTACGCAAAATTCGCCATAAAGTGGTCTGTCTATGCCCAGTTTTTGAGAACGCCGCGGTATCGACTGATTTGGATCGTTTGCTACGGATGCCCGAACGACAGCGATATTTTCGGCAGTTCGACCAACCCGTTGTCTCACTGGCACGGCAACATCACACAATGAATATCTAGATTTAAATTTTTGCACTAAACTTCTTATTGCTGGTTTACTAGGGCAAGAATAATGACCGACAATTGGATTTGCCGTTTTTAAAGTCGCGGTCACCGACTCCGAATTTCGGTAGTACATTTTTATAATTTCCATACGTTGCTCATTCATGTACTTCAACATGATAAAAATGTAGAGTTTTACAAAAAAAATAAAAAGTAACGGTTCAATAATCAGTGAAACAGTGCGTTCAACAATTAAATTCAAAGTTGTCAAGTCCTTATTGGAAAACCCTATATAACAAGACATGTCGTCCGTAATTCTCTTTTCATTTGTATGCCTTAAGTTTGTGTGCATATTATGTATTTTCCGTTCATATAATAACGGTACTATATCTTGTTTTACTCTTACGGCGTAATTCGGTCATTCTGTCTCTTTTTGTAAAACTTTTATGAATTGCGCATTTAATTTCTTTTCTATTCATTCTGTGCGTAAGTTTTGATCAATCAACACCTAGTTTTTCAAAATGCCAAATGCTATATCAGCAATAAAAATAAACAAGAAAAGTCCTTATAATTAAACAGAAAGTGGAACTGATTGACAACTTGAAACGTAACATATCCTCTAAATTATTGGCTAAAATATGGTGTTGGCATACAATTCATATACGATTTACTAAAAAACAAAGAAAAATTTGTAGTAAAAAGTTTTGTTCTGAAAGGGATTCAATACATGGCTTTAAAAACAGACGCACACCAAAAAAAAATCTGAAAATCCAAAAGTAAATTTTGCAACATACCACATATGGTTGAGACAAGAAAGATTTAAAGGAACTCCAATTACAGGTAAGTTGCCTCAAATTGAGCAATTTTACGATCTTAAACTGAAATTCACATCTGAATTTCGGCGAAACGATTAGTGAGAAGGCAAAAGTTTTCCATTCTAAATTAAACATAAATTCCGATTGCACGTATTCAACTGGTTGGCGGGAGTAATTTTAAAAACGACATGGAATTCGTCAATTGAAATCAACAGAAGAGAAGAAGTATGCTGATTATGAGTCTGCTACGATGTTTGTGGGCGACCTAAAAGCATTCATTCAAAACGATGAAAACCATACATTGGCTTAGGCAATAGAGGGTAGTAATGCTCTGTTAGCATTTTTAGAAAACTACAAAACTACCAGGTGTTTTAGAACGAGACAAACTACAATTGTATCGTATACAAAGCCATTTATTGGAAGAGCAATTAAAATATAAAGAAAAACGACGGTAGTCTGTCTAAGCGAATGTTTCAAATAAATGAATAGGTTAAATATATTTCATAGGATAGAATAAGATACCTATAAGAATATGTATGCTTATGTTCTTTTTGAATGTTAATTGTGACATCTATTGACCGGGAATTTCGATTTTCCGTGATGGGCTTGGTCCCTATCATCACGGATAATCGAGGCTCAACTGTCGCAAGAGAAACAGGACTGTTAAAAAAAAAACAACAAAAAATTAATATTTTTCTAAAGTTATATTTTTTATTCAAAGTAGTTTCCTTGTGCTTCGATACAGCGTTTAGCCCGGTCAATTAGCATTTCAAATGAGTGTTTAAGGTCATTTTTCGGAATGCTCTTGAGAATATCGGTCGTCGCCTTTTGGATAGCTGAAATGTCCTGAAACCAGTGTCCTTTCATGGGCAAATGAAGTTTTCCAAATAGGTAAAAATGACAGGGTGCCAGATCAGGTGAGTAGGGTGAGTGATTAATGGTTAATATGGAGTTTCTTGTCAAAAAATCAGTGACAAGCGTCGACCGATGAGACGGCGCATTATCGTGCAACAGGCGCCAGTACCCTGCCTCACGGTATTGTGGTTGAACACGACGAATGCGTGATAAAAGACGCTTCATAACACCAAGGTAAAACACAGCATTAATCGTTTGGCCAGGTGGGACGAACTCTCAGTGTACAATACCCTCGGAATCGTAAAAACAAATCAGCATTGTCTTTATTTTTGACTTCTGAAGACGACTTTTTTTCGGTGGCTTGTCGGGATGAATTCCATTCGGCACTTTGACGTTTGGTTTCGGGATCATATTGAAAGCACCACGTTTCATCACCAGTCACAATCGAATATTTGTAGTTTATGTTCTTTCTCGACTCCTTAATCAAATCCCTACAATGTTGGATTCGTAGCAATTTTTGCTCTTCAGTCAATTTGTGCGGAACAAACTTGGAGCACACCTTCCGTAGACCCAATTTATCTATCAAAATGCGATGAATGGAGTCTTTGGTGATATTGAACTCCATTACCATGTAACGCAAAGAAGATTTCGGCTCATTCTTAATAAATTCCTGCACTTTTTCAATATTGTTTTGGGTAATCATCGATTTTGGCCGGCCCGACTTCTGATCGTCACAGAGGTCCTCACGACCTTCTTGGAATCGCTTAAACCACTCATGCACATTACTACGGGATAGGCACTAATCACCATAAACTTTTTTCATCATTTGAAATGTTTCAGTGAACGTTTTCTCAACTATTATTAAACAAATGCAAACAACTTTAATGTAAAAAACAAAAATTTGCTGAAGTAACAATTAGGTAAAAAATAGGCTGATATGATATGTTAGAGTCGTGATAGACAGCAGACGTAGCTTTAGACAAAATATAAAATTCGCTTGCAGGAAGGCACCGATAACACAGGTAGCTCTCTTGCGGATGCTGCCAAATGTTGAAGTGGTCAGAGCCGAAGAACTTCTGCTCACTCTTGATTACTACATTACTACTCTAGTAATGTCGGTCCTGATATACGCATCACCAAAATGTTTGTCGATATTAGTAGTGCTAAACAGCTTTGCATTAAACTACTACGACTTATCGACTAATCACGTTCATGGGCTATATTTGGTCTTAAAACAGATATAGATAATGCTACTACCTGGGCATGCGGCCTGTAAATCTTCTGGCTAACGAGATGATGGAGAAATAACACTAGCGGTAGACCAACGATAGAGCACCACTAATAAAAACCATTTGCACGTCCAAGCGGAAAGCGACAGAACTAACAAGGACACTCATATACATTCATGCATACCCACTCACACACAAAAACACATACACTCACATTGATATATATATACACATACGCACGTAGGAAATCCACAACCGAGGGTGCCTAACATACACGAGAAGGCGAATCATGCTCTTGTGATGCGCGGTCTACCAAATAGCACTACAGTAAGTCATGGCTTATCGAACGAAGATCAGATGATGGTGCCATTAACCTGGCAATGATCAGCTTAATTCCTCCCCAAAAAAGGTAATACAGCTCGTGACCTCCGGCAATAAGCAAGGTATTCCCCGTATGGAAGCCCTACACCAGTGGGCACCTAACAAACACGAGAAAGCAACTAAGACAAAGCCCAGTATGGATTAGGGATTGACTACGTACGGAAACGAACGACCCCTGGGCCGACGTGGTACAGTTTTCTAACACTTCAGTAATCGGAGTGATATTTGGCTAAAATGGCAGTTAGGCTAATGCCGTAGCCGCCTCCGTACGTTAAAACCTAGCAAGTTTCTAAGAATCTTTGTTCCGTACGCTTTTAGGAAAAACGCTTGGTGACCAGGCACAAATCCGCAAAATCTCCTATAGGGTCACAAAAGAATGATGATGAGGTCACCGGAAAGTTCTCAAAACTCACCTGAATATGGATGGAGAACATAGCGCTGGCTTATTTATACCTTCGTACTGCGTACGGGGGTACACTGACAGCTTCCAAGCGATGACAACATGTACTGGCAAAAAAGTCCTGTCAGTAAAAAAGCTAAGGGTGCTTGCTTTAGTCCAGACTTTGGAAGCGCTTACCCATAACAAACTGATATAGGTGTCTTCGGAATAATATCTTGTTGCAAGAAATCATGCAATATCAAGCGTGTAGATCATTCTGCTCCACCATTTGTTCATTGGTGGCTGTGTAGGACAATATCATGCATGCCAAGTGTGTAGGTCTTTCAGGCCGAGACTCTGTCAAAAGTATTGTCATATTGGTGAAAAATCAATAATGTAGCTTAGTTTCTATTAAGCGATTTTGACGCTAGTGGCGAGATTTTAAAACGTTCCTTCTGTGTTCAATTCTGATGCTCAGTCGCCATCTACTTCATTGGTAACTTCTCGTCATTTCGATATTTGGCCAATATTATCTTTGTCGGCGTCTGTCTGTAATCCCATCCTCGATATTTTTGCAGCGCCATCTCTAGTTCATGCACTTATATCTCCGGTTATAGAACCATTCCCAATTATAGAGTCGTTTACTAGGTAGTTCATAATCAGAATGTTTAAGCCTCTTAACGAAACTCAAAACCTTTATTTAAGTAGTACTTCCTTTAATTCCGACATTATCGCTGTATCAGAGATTTGAGATTTTTTTCCTACCATATCTAAAATTAATTAATTTACTCAGCAATTCATGGTCATATTCCGATAAATTAACTTACATTGCACATTTTAGTGAGCATTATTTTGTGGATTGTATTCGTTTTCTTTGAATGTTTCAGATGAACAATAAATTTTCATTTGAATAGAATTCTCAGCATAATTTTAATTAAGGACTATACAAATTAATACGTCTAGTCTCTACAAAGATCTTCGACTTACAGTCCCTGATGATCTACATCATCCGACTATTGACAATTGTATTCTAATTCTTGTTCCCTTCTCGTCGCCACTACCCCATCAGCAAGTATCACGTCGTTGTTTTCGAAAGGGTAACAATTCTTTGCTTAAAGAACGTATTCTTGCAATTAGTGGTCATTTTTAATAGAATCACCCATAATGATATTGCCCTTGGCACTTTTTATGACACAGTAAAGTCACTCTTGGTTTAATTTATAATAGTAGAAGACTAAGTCAAAAAATTTTACAAGAAGTCTGCCTTTAATGTTGATTGGTACAAATTTTCTGTTGTCAAATGAAATTTCACCCATTTAAAAATGTTATGAGAGCTATCTTGCTTGTTGTATAATGCAGTTTTCTCGTGACCCTAAGCAGTTTTTTAATTTTGTGAATTTGAAAGGAAATTTTTTAAAATAACCTTTATATTTCTAAGGATAAGGAAAACTAGCAACGATTCCGCTATAGTAGACTAGCAAACTTTTTCCAATCTACTTACTCTCCTGTATCCTCCTTTAACTCTACTTATCTCTAAAATATGACTGACTCTAACTTTATCTTCACCTCTATTATATCATATAGCTCCCTAACTTCTGCTATTAATCTAATTAAAATCAACCACTAACTTATCCTTTATAAAGTTATGCAATCAGGTTTTCCACCCTCCTTATCAAATTGAACTTCCACCTATTTAAAAGGTAGAGCCCAAACAGTGCTATATAGGTCATATAATTCAAGGACATTTCAGGTTACTTTTGGAGTACCGAAAAAAGAAATTTGGGATCCCTATTATTCACTTTATAAAAGATTTAACCATCTTTCATTTCTATTGTCTAATGTATGCCGATTAAGCTAAGCTTATGATCCCACTCAAAACTATTTGCAAGAAGATTTGAGTGATATACAATGCTGGTGTTTGGCTTATCAATTGTATCTTTAGTGTTCAAAATATATGTTTATGACATTTAGTCGCAATAGAGCCCGATTGACAATATTTCATTGCAGCTTATACCAACAGAAAACGACTTGGGTGTCATTTTTGATTTCAAATTATATTTCAATTAGTGTATCTCCACCGTCACAAATAAAGCCAAGGAAATAATTGACTTCATTAAACGATAGCCAAAGGAATACAAGGATCTTTTTACCTAAGAAATCCTCTATATTTCACTTGTTCGTGCCGATCCTGGAATACTGTTGCGTCTGGTGCCCACATTATAGTGTCAATTCAGCCCGTTCAAAAGCAATATGTGCTGTTCGCTTTACGTGGAATACACTGGGACCCTAATCTTCCTATACAGTCGTAATCCAGTATGCTTCTAAAGCTTCCGTCATTAATAAATCATAAAAAATTCTTGGTGTTGTTTTTCTATATATTTTGATTAGCGGCAATATTGAAACTTCTTTCTTATTAGGTCGTCCGAATTTTTCTATTCCTCGTCAGTGTACTAGGAATTATATACCACTTTCTCTTCCAAAGCGCTTTCAACGCTTTATGTGTAAATTATAATACCCCCTATCACGTTTTCTCAAAAGAATTTCCTCTTTCTTCTTTGAAAATTTTTCTTTTCCTTATCTGGTACAAATAATAGCACTACTAAGACTCTTGTTCTTATTGATCAAAAAACAACCAATTAATCTCGAAATTTTTTTTCTATAGAGAGCGAAAAGTAGTAGCACCAATAATGTATTATTTTCAAAGCAATTGTGTTTCGCAAATTTGCTTTGAAGAAAAGCACACGATTAAAATATTAATATTTGAGGGGAAAATTTATAGAGAAGTTGGTTAAATTAATGGAGTGTCCAAATAATATGATTAGAAATGTCATTAATCATTAACAAAAGATAGAAACAAGGAAAAGTAATCGAGTCCTGACCTAGCGTCAGGTCAACATATTAATCTAGGAAAGCAAGAAGGGTCCTTTGAAAGCTGATATATGACTGTAAAATCGATACTGCAAACAGTTTGTAACTGTTTCAGAGAGCACAATTTTCAAGCCTGAAGCCCAAGAAATTTCATACTTTTAAGAGCAAAGTACGAGGGGTATTCAAAAAGTGAGTTTCCCTGTGTTGGGGAAAAAATAAAAAACAAGTTTTAGGCTGTAAAAATAAATTTATTTTATTCTTATATCTTATATCTCATAAACTATTTGTCAACATAGTCGCCTTGGACATCAATATACATTTTTTGTATCTGTTTGAAAGCTTAAGTAAACCTTCTTTAAAAAATTGCCCTGTTTTTTGAGCCACGATTTGACGACTTGTTTGATTTCGTCATTTGAAACGTGGTGCTGGCCACCCAAGCTTTCTTTAACTTTAGGAAAAGGAAATAGTCACATGGTGCGGGGTCTGGAGAGTAAGGTTGATGGTCAAAAATTTCCCATTTGAATTTCTGTAGTAAGGTTTGTGTTTTTTTTGGCAGAATGAGGCCGAGCATTGTCATGCAAAAGCAAGACTTTTTTTTTTACAATTTTCCAGGGTGTTTCCGTTTAATGGCATTTTTGAGTTTCTCTAGCACTTCACAATATCCATCCGCATTAATCGTGGTACCTGGCTCAAGAAAACCCACCAATAAAACACCTGACTCATCCCAAAAAACCGTGGCCATAATCTTCCCAGCAGAGTAATGAATTTTTGCCTTTTTCGGAGCACTTTCATCACGTTTCTTCCAAGCCATGCTTTGACGCTTCATTTCGGGATTTGTATGGTGAACCCACGTTTTATCTCCTGTCACAATGCGTGCGTAAAGATATTCTCCTTCTTGCATTTCAAAAAACTTTTGGGAGGCGTGAAGTCGTTGTTTGATTATCGGAAAGCAGGCGTGGTACCCATCTTGCGCAAACTTTACTGTAACCAAGCTTCTCCGACACTATTGTATGGACTGAAGTTCGGTGAATTTGACATTCAGGAGGCATCATTTCCAAAATATCGTCAATAGTCAATCGTCTGTCCTCCTGAATAATTTTTTCAACCGCTGCAATCGCATCGTCCGTAATGACGCTTTTTGGGCGTCCAGCATGCTGCTCATCGTTCACTTCTGCGCGTCCATTGAAAAAATCTGTGCGCCATCTTCGCACCATTTGAACAGTCATCCAGTCTTCACCATAAATAGACACCAATTCACTGTGAATCTCATTACCGTTTAACCCCTTTGCAGTTAAAAAACGAATAACCGAACGTAATTCACAATCGGACACGCTTTGCACTGGTAACTCCATGATTTTCGAGCACGTATTACTCAAAACAGTATTCTTGGTCACCAAAAATAATTCCGTTGTTTTCGGTAGAACCTACACTGGAACTATGTTCAGCTAAAGTCCGCTAGGTGGCGTATGAGTGAAACGCCAGACTAGGGAAACTTACTTTTCGAATACCCCTCGGATATTGCCAAATGGATGAAACTCGCAAAAAAAATATTAGAATTGACCAACCAAAAAAGGAAGGAATATTTTATGGACTGATGATGCAACGTAGTGTTTGGTTAAAACGCTCACAGGCGTCCTCCCAACTCAGAATATAACTCGAGATATAAAGTCAAAACGATAAAACATTGAGAATTATATTATGGGCAATGTTTTTCTATAATGGATTAGGTGCAGTACACTGAGGAAAGGTTGTCATGAGCCAACATGTTTATGTTAATATTACGGAGATAGGTACGCTATCTTTCACCAAATACAAAACGGCACTAAATGGGGCTTCATGAACCAACATGTTTATGTTAATATTACGGAGACATGTATGCTACCTTTCGCACTACGTTTACACTAGCAGGTAAGCTAAAGAGTAGATCAACAGAAAAAATACCAGTTAATGTTTTGGAGTGGCTTGCGCAGCCGCCAGACCTCAATCAAATCAAAAACCTGTGGGCTGATATCAAAAAGGCAGTTACTAATTCAAAGCCAACCAACACAGAATCACTGTGGACAGCAGTTCAGGAGTCCTGAATCAATATTCAAAACAACAAGATACCAGGACGTGGTTGATACTATAGTAATAGTAATAGTTGACACTATAGTAATTATATTTTTCGCAGGTGTATTTTATTTCATTCATTTTTACATTTTGTTTTTTATATATTTATATATATAAATATATACTACCGATCTCATCTGACCAAAACAAAACCAACAACATTTTCACGTATTTTTATTATTTTATTATCGCCTTCAAAATGCGCACCTTTTGAGCCAATATAAGCATGCCAACACCAAATCTAAGTTTTCATAAACTTGTTATAAGCCTTGGCTAGGATTGCGCCTTCAGCGAATCACTTTTAATGGCATCAATCGACTCATGGCGTGTTCTCCGAAGCGGATTTTTCATGAATCATTTAACGTAGACACCTCAAAACGACCAAGTAGTATTCCTTGTTAACCGTTTGATGCTGTAGAATGTATTCATGGCGAACTACTCTACGGTAATCAAAGAAAATTATGAGCATCACCTTGATTTTTTACCGACTTTGACCTGGCATTTTTCAGTTTCGGCTCATACTTGTGTTCGTGATAAAGTAGATTTCCCTTAACACTTCTGCAACTTTTTCAACGATTCCGAGGCCGTGATTCCATTGTAAACAGAAAATTTAAAGCAAGATCGTTTTTAAATTTTTTTGTTCATTGTAAAAATCGATTTTCAAATCACGGTCACCGATCACGCCGTGATTGATTTAATACAAATAAAATATGTTATAAATGATTCCGATGCAGACTAAGGCTGAGGCCACGCACTGAGCATTTTCACCGTCAACCACTCGCCGTATTGATATGATTTGGTACCATGTGGCATTTTTGTCTGTTCGGCAAGCTGTAATTATCTATGAAAGGACGGCGCTTTGCTCATGTGGAGGCCATCCAAAAGGCGTGCACCGACTTCCTAAAGGTCTAAAACTAGAACTAAAACACTCATTTGAATTGTGATTGGATCAAGCAAATAAGTGTATTCAGTCGGAAGGAGATTACTTTGAATTGTAAAAAAAACATGTACTGAAAGATCTATTGTAGTTTTCAATTTATTCCAACAGTTCGGGAACTTTTGAGACACATCTTGTATATATAGTTACATATTCACACGCCGTTACATCTACATTGCCATGCTTTTGCAAGCTTGCAAATAGAATTAAGAAATATTAAGAAGAAAATAAACCATGAGAAAATAGATGTAAAATTAAACGGTCAGTCTTCGCCCTACTCTCATTGCGTGCGGTCATAGTCTTTCGGTATAGTGTCCACAAAATAAGTAAAGCTTTCACGTGTTACCGAGATAGTTCTTATCTCACCTTGCGATCAGTAAAGAAACCAAACCAAAGTGTACAAAACCAACTATCAAAATTAAACGTCGAACGGCATCTCTCTTGTCTGGCGGTGCAGAAGCACCGACCAGAAATAAAATGACTCGTACAAGTTCAAAACCCACTGGTGCTTGTTCGTCTCAAAGCGAATATGACAATTACCATCGCCCACTACAAACGTTAGATGGTAATGAAGATGAAAAAGACAGCATCAGTGAGTTTAATCCAAACAAAATTGAGGATTCTTCAGCCAAGACCTTCGTTAAAATGCCACCTATAACGGTTATCAAACAGAAGGCCTCCTATATACACCAAATTCTTGCTTATCTCAATATTACTGATTACTACATAAAATCTATATCAATTGGTATTAAGATTTTTGTGAAAGAGAAGAATATCTTCGACAATTTATGCACATAGCTTACAGAACTTCAATGCAAATTCTACTCATACGATACAAAAAACACCAAGCCCTACAGAGCGGTCTCTGGTCTTGACAATCTTTCGAACCTCGAAGTAAAGCAGATGTTTATCAATTTGGGATTAAGTTGCATTGATGTCAAAACAATCGAGAAAACCACTCGCAACAATCACAAAATACTATTGTACATAGTCTACTTCACAAACAAAAGTATAACCTTGAGCTACGTAAAAACTATCCTCATCTTAATCACACTAAAATACGATGGGAGTACAAAACAAAATCACCGAATAAGTTGACACAATGCTACAAGTGTCAATTGTTCGGACATGGTTCCAATAACTGCTCTTTTAAAACATCTTGTGCCCATTGTGCCGGCCCTCACCTTACGACAGAATGTACGGTTAAAGCAAAGAAACAATGTGAAAATTGTAACGGTAACCATCCCTCAACTGATGTAAATTGCCCATGCCGTCTCTCCTATCAGGCAATACTGACGAAGCGCGCAAACAGCGGTAAACTCTTCAGAAACAAACGCAACAACACACAAGCCACACTAGTGGGAAAGAGTACGCGTAACTCCAATCACTACTCAGCTAACGGCTCTAGGCCCTATCCAGCAGAAATCAACATTCAATATGACTCAAAGTAACGGTCCAATCTACAGTCAGATAATCCGCAATTCATATTCTTATAAAATAGAACCACAAGCAGCAACAAAATACATAGGAAAATCTGATCTCTTTACTCTTGCAGAAATAAATTCTCTTATGACTGAGCTTTTCAGTAAGCTTGACGAATGCAAAACAAAAGGTGATCAATTTAGCATCATAATTAAGTTAGCACTTAAGTATGTTTACTCCAAATAATTGTATTCCTTATCTCACTATTATGCAGGGAATGCGCGTGCCGTTCACTTAAAACGCTTGGAATTAATAAACTTCCTCGCTGAATAGAAAATTCATGTACTACTTGTTAGCGAAACCTGGCTAACGCAAAATATTAAATTCCACATTCCCAACTACATGGTTTATAGAAAGTTTATAGGAGGTGGGGTTGCTATAATAGTTCATAAATCAATTAAACATAAGCAAATTGAAAGCATTGAAAGAAAATATCGGAATAGAGATTAATTTAGATATATCAAAAACACTAAAAACCGTTTCTGCCTATTTTCCTGGTTCTTCAGCAAAATGCCTCACTAGCTGTAATCAAGCGATCACTCCTAAACATAGAAAATACAAATTTTAAAGTGATCTGCTCAAAATATCAGGTACCGACGGCCGTTTCATCATTGGAGGTGATCTAAATTGCCGAAATAGATTATGGAACTGCTCTAGGGCCAACAGTTTCGGTAGCACTCTACATAAACTCTCAGCTGTAGGAAAATTCGCCATTATTTATCCACAGGACCCACAAATATTTCAGATCCCATTGTTCATACAAATCTCTCTTCTGACCATCTCCCAGTTATATGTAAGTATACAAGGGAAATTAAAGCACTCAACTTTCAATTTCACTTACAATACTCCAAAGCAAACTGGAAAGCCTTTAGCCGCTGTTTAAATATAAAATTTCACAATAGACTATTACTTCAATCAAACAATTGTAACAATCCAAATGAAATTGATAATATGGCTGACTTTCTTAAAACTGAAATCAACGAAACTATTAAAGAGTTTGTACCAAAAAACACAACAAAGGATCATGTTAAAAAACTCCCTAACTACATTATGAAAATAATCTCAGACAGAAATGTTGCGCAAAGACAATGGGTTAGAACCAGATTACCAATATTCAAAGCTAGAATAAACCACCTAAACAGTGTAATAAGACAGAAAATACTCGATTACAGCAATAGTTCATGGAATCACAAATTGCGCAACTTAGAAAATAGTTCCAACTCTTTCTGGAAACTGACTAAAATCATCAAAAATAAAAAGCAGTTTATTCCAAGCTTCAGTTACGAAAACAAAAGGTACCAAACTTGCCACGATAAAGCAAATTTACTTGCAAATATTTTTGAATCGAAGCACCGCACAACTGATACCATTTCTGACCAAGCTACAGAAAACCTCGTTAAATATTCTCTAAGCCAGCTCTTTCGCCAAAACAATTCCAATATTGAAAATTCAATTACAATAGTAGAACTAAAAACTGTCATAAGCACTCTTAAAAATAACAAAGCACTCGCAACCGACAACATACCGAATAATTGCCTCAAAAACTTACCAAAACATGTGCTAAAATATTTAGCTATTATCCTCAATAGTTGTATAAAAATTTTCTACTTTACGACTCAATGGAAAATAGCTAAAGTTATCCGAATTCCCAAGCCTGGGAAACCGCCTGACTGTCCGAAAAGCAACCGCCCAATCAGCCTGCTTTGTGGGTTCTCAAAAGTTTTTGAGCGCCCTCTTAAAGCCAGACTAAATCTCCACCTAGAAGAAAACAACATCTTACCTTCAATACAGTTCGGATTCAGGTCTACCCTTAACTGCATCCACCCACTAAATAAAATGACTTCATTCGTTAAAAACAATCTAGCTAACAAGAAATCTGTCGGCCTTGTAATCTAGACATCGAAGCTGCCTTTGACACTTTATAATACCAGCGCCTAATTCATAAGCTTATAGAAAACGACACTCCACCGTACTTAGCCAAACTTTTATCATTTTTTCTCACTGACACGAGCTTTTATGTCTCCCTATTAGGTTGCAAGTCCGAAAATAAAAATTATCAGCTGGATTCCCCCAAGGCTCAAATCTTGGTCCGATTCTGTACAACACATACACCAGCGATATACCGAACTTTGCAAACTGCAATATATTAATTTTCGCTGATGACACAGCCTTATACTACTAAAACAATGACTTTAATGTCATCTATCAGGAACTTCAAAGCTCCTTAAGCACTCTATCCGAATATTTTCATAAATGGAAAATCAAATTAAACCCTGCAAAAACATCTGAAATTTATTTTACAAATAAGCGAAAGCCATGTTTCCTACCAAACCAAAAACTGAAACTTAACACATCATATATTGAATGGGAAAATAACGTACGCTACCTATGCATCCATCTTGAAAAAAAACTACTATTTAATGATGGTCATTATATATAAGCAAAACCATAGATAAAATAAATAAAACCACCTTCATATTGTATCCCTTCATCAGTTGCAAGTCCAATTTATCAATACACAACAAATTAATTATATACAAAACAATATTTATTCCAAAGATGCTATATGACTGCCAGATTTGGGGTAGCTGTGCCCAAACCACAGAAAAAAATTCAAACTACACAAAACAAAATACTCAAAATGATCCTAAACAAGCCCTACTACTACGCAACAATAAACATTCATAATGAAAGTAAAATTAAAATGATAAACGCATTCATATCCGACGCTACTGAAAAATTCAATAATAAGATCGCATTAAGCAATAGTTCCCTAAGTAGTCAGTGAGTTTAGTAGTTAAGTTAAAACATTAAATTTCTTAAGGTTTTTCTAATCTATGCCAATTTTCCTTAAACATATAATTAATAATAAATTAGTATTAGTATTAGTATCATAATAATAAATTAGTATTATTAATATAATTCTCAGCTGAAAAGACAATGTCTAAGCTCTGATCAAATCATGTAAAGCTAGCTTTAAGCAAAATGTAAATATAAAAAAGGCAAATATTAAAAGTTAAAATGAAACGGTCAATCTCTTTGTTTAATCTCTTTGTTCAATGCACCAAAAAACATTTAAATATATGTACCAATAAGTGAACTATAGCTTCAGTCTGTAACACATTATCAAATAAATAAAACTTAATTTTTAGTTTTTGTGTTCGGATTCAGATCAATTCAATTGGCGCAGCCGGTTGGATTGTTCTTAGTGAATTGATCATGGAATTATACCAAAACTAAATCAAGTTAAAATTTTTTTGGCGTGAAATAAAGTGACTATCAACAAATGAGAATAATTCACAAAAGAATTTACGTGTTAAATCCGTAATAATAATATTAATCCTCTGAGTGCAAAACATTTTTTTTTTGCGTAACCAAAAGAAAAACATATAGTAAGTGCTGAAACTTTATGTTGTTTGATGTTTGCAGGACCCGAGGCAGTTCTCATTGCAACGAAGCTGCCCCAACGATTGGATAACGCTACACGCTGGGACACACTCATCGAGGAGTACATGCGGCATACTCACTCCACTGGAGGAACTTCTAAGAAGGTTGTACAAAAAAAAATTGTAGGGAAATTTACGAAAGTTAAGTGATGATATATAATAGAAGATATATAAATAAGTTAGCATTAAAAAAATACTAAAATAATAGTGTTGTGTATGGTGAAGCAATGAATAAAACAATTAAACCAAGTATACAAAAAATCTGCCTGATAGGTTATAAATGGCTCTAGCACGATACGACATATGAACCGTATTATAGCTTAGACAAATAGCACAAGCACCGAATTATTATGACAACAGCAATGTTAGTACACAGAAAAACGGGTCCGATCGAAAAAACGAAATTAACTACTAAAAGAATACCCACCCTGATCAACAAAATAGCCCTGCACATTGCAAAACTAATACCAACTAATCAGTTCCGTCAGAACAAGTTCACTAATAGTAATGAACAAAGGATAAATCAATTTAGTTAAAATAGGTTCATTAATGGACAACAGGGATACACCCAGTCATACACCTAATACAAACAGAGTTTAGCACAGGCACAACAGCACAATCAGGGATAGGATAAAGCCCCAAAAGGAATAGACAAGCAACCATATAAAAGACAGAGGGAGGCAACAAGTGGACGGCAACATGTGAACACGATCGAAAATTTTCAAATTATTGCCTCAGAGGAGAGAAATACCTTCAAAATAAATAATACAGATAATTAATAGATACTAGTTCTTCAAACTTAATAAACGAAAGCTTTTCCAACTTTACTGAAAACCTATAAGTATACGGACCTTGGATAGAGATGTACCCTTAGAGAAGTACATAAAGACAGAACCTAATCAATTAATACCCGCTTCTCAAATATATCACCTTTATAGCTGCCTATAGCTGTATAATAGGATCAATAATGGACTACATTTTCTCAATTCAAAGCCCATAATGGCATAATAACGCAAACTCAGACAAATCGATTGAATTAAAGTATATAAACGATATAAAAGGTAATATTATCCCGGATTTTAATTATGCCTTAAATAATAGCATGAATGAGGTAAATGAGTATAGACTCGAACATTGAAATGTAGAAGAAAAAAGGGGGAAGAAAAAAAATGTAAACAAGTTTTAAAAAAATATCACGATATACAATATCACGAAGGGAAGCAATTAACCTTCACAAATGAAATAAGGCATAGTATTAGAACCGTCCACGAAGACCCTGAATACGAAAAACCATATATAAATGCAATTGCGCATGCAGAGAAAGTAGATAGAAAGATAAGTTAAATAAAGGAGTAATTCGAGATAGCGAGTCACCATATTGTACCCAAATAGGAATTGTGCCAAAAAATTAGATCCATCTGGAAGGCAGAAATTTTGAGTTGGTAATGACTGTTGTCATTGATTTAGCTAGGGGCTTCCATTAAATACTAATGGATAAAGTATCTATTAAGATAACTGCATGCTCCACAAACACTGGCCACTACGAGTACACTCGTATGCCCTTTAGCTTAAAGAATGACCCGTCCACTTTCCAAAGATGAGTGAACAATGTTCTGAAGGAATTAATCAAGAAGCATTGCCTTGTCTATCTAGACTATATTATTATATTTTCCACTTCATTAAAGGAACGCATAAGGTCTATTTAGAAAGTATTTCAAAAGCTTCGAGAGTCAAATCGCAAGTTACAACTGGACAAATGCGAATTTATGAAACGAGAAACAGAAGTCTTAGGTCACATAAGTAGCACGGAAGGCATTGAGCTCAATGCGAATATAATACCACCGATTCGCAATTTCCCCTTGCCAAAAAAAATAATATCTTTTATGGGATAATACGGCTTTTATATTCAAAAAAGAATTTAAGGTCACAACAGATGCTAGCAACGTAGCTTTGGGTGCAGTCTTATCATTCTTATTAAATAATAATAACATTCGCAACACTAAAACTACCAGAAGCACTAAGAATTGGTTATTAAACTGTCCCAGTACGGCCATATATCCCACTACCGCTACGATGCAAAAACTGCCTCCGTTTTGGACACCCAACATCAATATGTAAAAGCTGTGAAACATGCACCAACTTCTCAGATACCAAACATACAAACGATAGGGAATTTCGCAAAATCCAAAAGGCTGCATCAACTGTTCGAACAACCCAGATATCGACCACCACTACAGCCCACTTGATCGCAAATGCCCCACATTCCAAAAACAACAGGAATTGACTGCAACAAAAACCACCGAAAAAGTAGATCACAAAACATTTACTTCCCACGATAGGCGAGCAAATAAGAACTACGCCAAAACAGTCGCAAACTTTACAGCTCAAACCTCAACCAACCTACAACCGACGAATACCCATACACCTCGCATCAACCAACACGAAACATCATCCAATCACACACAACAACACCAACAAAACCTCACCAGCGCATCAACATCCCGCTGGAGTAAACCAACCAACATACATACAACATCACCCACATTACAACATCAGCCTCTCCAAACAGAGCATGAACACATGGACATCAACACCACCCTCAATAGTAAGCCCAAAATATACACAACACAACATACAGATGACCTTAAATAAGAATCTTTCCAAAAGATAAGCCCAGCTCCCTAGTTACAAACCTTAAGCATAGCAAAACAAAAAAATTAAACAGCAACAAATATAATACGACAGCGTATCTATATTTGAACCAAATGGCTTAGAGCACAACCTCTGGAACGCCACCAGACACCTTAAGAGACCAATCAGAAGGGTGGCACCGATTAAAAATGCTAGTGGCTGGATCCAACGAGGAGAAAGCGGAAGCATTTGCCTGCCACTTGGAGACGGCATTTACTCCATTTAGCTTTTGCTCAGTTATGGACGTATACGCAACACATGACTTTTTAGACGCAGCCTGCCAAATGGACTTGGCAATCCACACTATAACTTTGGATGAAGTTCGGACCGAGGTGGCAAACCTAAAAGTTACAAAATGCCCTGGCTACGACGGTATTGACGCACCAACGCTCAAGGCCCTACCAACAAGTGCAGTTGTATAACCACCATCTTTAACGGCATCATTAGACTCCACCACTTTTCCTCACAATGGAAGTGCGCGGAGATCATAATGTTAACCAAAGTGGGCAAGCCTGAACAGGATGACCCGGCCTCCTACCGTCCCATCAGTCTACTGGCAGTAAAAATATTCTTTCGTATATTTTTGGCAAGAGTTCTGCCACTGTTGGAAGACGGCAACATGATCCCGGAACACCAATTTGGATTTAGAAGCCAACACTGGACCCCCGAGCAGTGCCACAGAGTGCTAATAACATTTGAAGAGAGGAAGTACTGCTCTGCAGTATTTCTAGATGTTAAGCAGGCTTACTATCGTGTCTGGTATCCAGGCCTGTTGTTCAAGCTGAACCATCTGCTCCTAGCTCCATACTATCTGGTATTAAAGTGCTACCTCAAAAATAGGACTTTCTACGTCAGATGCGTGCATGCTGAATCCCGGATCTGTGACGTCAATGCTGGTGTGCCACAGGGCAGTGTGCTAGTCCCCATACTCTACACACTAAATACGACCGACCTCCCGGTGATATATTATATAATAGAACCTACTCATCGCCACATACGCTGACGACACTGCTCTTCTGGCCACGTCGACGGATCCAGCCGAAGCTTCCGCTATCGTCCAGACTCAGCTCGCGTCTCTTCAACCATGGCTGCAAGGGTAGAACATTGCCGTTAACACTGAAAATCTTCACACATTACGTTTTCAACAAGAAGACTAAACTGCCCTCCTGTCAGCTTAAACGGCACACTTCTGCCTTGCAGTGAAAAAAAAACAGATCAACATCAAACTTCGCAGCTAAACTGGCTCCTAAGCTACAGGTCCCAGTTCAGTCTACGCAACAAGCTACTACTATACAAGGCCATCAAATCAAACCCATATGAACATATGGCATACACCTGCGGAGCACGGCGTCATCTTCTAACATAGAAATACTACAAAGGCTTCAAAATAAAATCCTCAGCGGGATTGGGAAAGCTCCTTTCTATGTTAGAAATGCTGTCATCCACAGGGACCTTAAAGTGCCATCCGTAAGACGGGAAATTCAAATTCACCCGAATAACCTCGCCATAAACTTGCTGGACAATAGCCTACACATCCGCCGACTCAAAAGGAGTCACCCGTTGGACCTGCCCTTCAGGCCCCACCTTGAGTGGTGATGTACCGGCGGGAGCCAAAAAATTTTCTAGCCAGGTTATGCTGGCATACAACGTCTCCGCCATTTTTCAGTTCCATTTAAATTTACTTTTTATCGCTAAGATAGATAAATAATAAAACAATATAAAAAAGCGTATCTATATAAACAAATAAATACCTAAGTTAAATAAACAAACAAATTAGTAATCAACAAGTAAAATAAAAAATAAATATATATATATATATATATATAATAGAAACATTATGGTCCTCAAGAGCCCTAAATAGTCTGAAAAGACACACCCCGAGCTATGACAAAATAAACTATACAATGATCAAACACACCTTAAATGCATTAAAAAACCATATCATCTCATTTTTCAACAATTTATTTGAAAACTACATAATACAAACATACAAGACCAGCACAATAGCCCCAATATACAAAACGAAACAAGATAAATCAAGTATAACATCATACAGACCAATTAGCTTTAACGTCATGCCTTTCAAACTTATTACACAAAATAAAAGCAAAAAGACTCCGGTGGTTGGTACGTCTAACAAATTACTAAGCAGTCACCAATTAGGCTTCAAAAGAGAAAAGTCTGTTACAAAGTGTCTACTCTATGTAGACGCTATTGTTAACAAAACCCTCATCTCAAAAATACACATATCAATAATATCGATTGGTTTTGCGAAAGCATTTGAAAAAATAGGGTTACATATGTACATTAATACGTCAAATGGCGCAATGGGCCTGCGGCCCAAAAACTCTTAAATACACCAAAAACTTTTCAAAAACAGAGTTAAAACAAATGGCAAAAATTCGAAGATACACCCTATGCACAATGGGATTCCACAAGGTGATGGATCACCACTTTCAATAATTATATTTCTAATTGTCTTCAATAGCCTACGCAGACGACTTCAATTTATTAATCCACCTTAAAAAAAAACAAAAACAGTACAATAAACCCATATAGACTTTTAGAGACATAGACACATGGTGTACCACTTCAGGTGCATCACTGTCTATTTCTAAAAGTAAACATTTACATATATGCCGGAAAATTTATTGCGTCTATAATGTATCAACAAATACAACAATCATAAACGACGTTACAGAAATAAAGATATTGGACTTAACAGTCAGCTCCAGATACAATTGGACACCACACATTAAAAAACTCCTACCATCCCTCAATTCATCAATTAACATCATTAGATGCCTAGCAAACACCAAATTTAACTGCCACTCCTTGACACTAATACAAATAGTCCACTTTAAGACCAATAAAAACATCCCTAAATATAGCGATCCGAATCGCACTGGATGGGTTTCACTTTACACAAATTTATAGCCTGTATTTCGAACAAAACATACCCCCAATAGAAATTAAAACTAACAATTACAAGCAAACACATTCAAAATAATTAAACAACCTCAAGACTCCCCCCTAAAAAATATAACAAATAATTTAATAAATAATAAACACACCAGACCATTCAGAAGTTCGATCATCAAAAGATGTATTGACAATTGCAAGAGCCTGGATATCACCCTCAATGCGATAAAGAAAACACCACACACAAATCCACCATGGAATCTTAACACTCAACTGACACTACAACAAATCACAAACCAACAAAGACATATACAACCGATTTTTCAACGAAATTAAACATTCACTTAGAAATTACAAATTCATATACACAGACGGATTACTAAACCAAAAAATAATAGGCTATGAGCACGCAACTCAGCACGACATTAATAAACTTGCGGTCCTACCCTGCTACTCCTCTGTCTACACAGTGGAAAACATCACTCTACTCAGGCGATAAAAATGGCAGTCATACTTCCTCACGGCAATCGAAAACATAAACAACAACACACTATATGCCACAAAAATTCGCAAACTCATAACAAAACACAACCCGAAAATCAAAATCCTCTGGGTTCCAAGCCATGTTAGTATTATAGGAAACGAACTTGCAGACAAAGCAGCCAAAAGAGCAACAGTCTCACCCCTTCTAACAACACTAACTTTAATCGTAGGGACATAAACAACCACATTAAGAAATCATTCGCTAATAGAAATCTAAACGTAGCACGTGGACTTGATATCCAACTACCAACAACAATAGACTACACATCGACCGATACCGACACACACTTATCTTAAAAAACTTATTATGTAAATAAAAAACAATTATGTAAATGAAACACAATTATGTAAATATGTACATACAAAGATATAGCCTAACCATAAATAGCCTATTATTCAACACACTAAACTTAAGACACAAATATGTAAAAATCGACACCAATAGATAATTACAATTACTTACTAATATAATCATTTTACTTAAATACAACACCAAACAAAACCCTAGTACCTATGGCTGAGCTCCCCCCCTGTTGCTCTAGTTTGAACTATAAGCATACAGTTCAATAAACAAATAGATATCTTTATCTCTTGGATATGAAACCTACATTCTTAAATCGAAATTGTGCTCAAAATAATAACAATAATAATTGTAATCCGATACAAAAAATTATCGGTCCGATTTGTCTAGATGTTTGTACACACAACATAACATAACAAAGTTAGATCCAATAGAATATTTACTAATTAAAGAAGTTATCATTATTATAAAATTATGAGGACATACTTCATTCATTCATTCACACCCCTATACACCTGCTTAAGTTCCCATGCTTTAGCAAGCTAGTGCAGGTGCTTGCAAATAGAATTAGATGAACATAAACCGTGAGAAAATAAATATAAGATGTAACGGTCAATTTCCTTGTTTAATCTCTTTGTTCAATGCACCAAAAATAAACATTGAAATATGTAGACCATTAAGTCCACTGTAGCTTTAGTCTGTTATACATTGTCAAATAAATAAATCTTAATTTTAGACCTCTTTTTTCAGCGTTTTCAGGTAATTTTTGACCTTGGGGCCTAGCGTTGTAATGTTGCAAAATCACTTTGTCATGCCTTACCGCCGTTTCTGGCCGTTTTTCATACAATGCACTGCTCAAACGCATTAGTTGTAGTGGATAACGATCCGCATTGATGGTTTCTCCTGATTTAGACTGATGATGGGACGGGTTCACCAGGCTTGACTTATTTTTTCTTCTTAGGATTATCGAAATATATCAATCTCCATCTTTTCATCTCCAGTCACCATCCGGTGCAAAAATACCTTCCTTTGATGTCTTTCAAGAAGCAGTTCCGAAGATAAAAATCGCCTTTCGACATCTCGGCTTCAACACGTACGGCACCCAAATTCCTTGCCTTTGAATAAACCCCTATTGTTTTAACCGAAAGAAAATTGTTTGCTGAGTCACTCCCAACGATTCTGCGAGATCAGTTTGCATTTGGCACCGATCTTGATCCAATATAGCCTCCAAATCCTCATCTTCAAACTTTTTGGATTGGCCAGGACATTCTTTGTCTTCAACGCTAAAATCACCACTTTTGAAACGTCGAAACCACTCTCTGCATGACTTATCGGTTGGAGCAGATTCACCATAAACTTTCACAAGCATTCGATGGGCTTCAGCTGCACTTTTCTTCCCATTAAAAAAGAAAATCAAAACTTCCCACAAATGTTATTTATTTAACACAAATTCAGACATTTGCGAAGAGGCAAAAAACAATGTTGTGGTCACAAACAGACTCTGATGCACACTAATTATTATTGACAGATGTCAAACTTTTCCAATGGAATATGTATACACTTCCAAGATTGGTCACAATTTCAGATGGAGCCCGCTTTTGAAAACGGACCATCTTAATTTGTACTCCCAATAAGTAAACTTTAAAAAATCTAAAAAGTTAAAAAGAACAAACGAGTGAACTTAAGAAATACTAATGAGTAAAAAAACAATCAAATAACTAATAATACAAACATGGCTCAGCCAATTATCGCCGCACTACCGCCGAATAATATGCCTTAACGACAACAACCGTTCTGAGACTCGAAAACAATTAAGGGACATCCTTTTTCACTTTCATAAGCAGAGCAGGCCTCCTCCGAAAAATAAAGGCAAGCCACTCATTATGGATTCCTGAAATGCTACATCAGCAACCAACAGTTTTATACAAGGTGTGGTGATGCGACACCAAATATTAAGAGCATCCGAGCTGGAGCTGGAGTGCCGCAAGCTATCGTCTTCCACGTTGCACACACTATACACAGCCGACATGCCTGTCATTCCAGGACGGAGAATGCTCATCGCCACTTATGCTGACGACACAGCGTTCTTGTCCTCAGCAAACACCCCACATTAAGCTTCAGCAACTATCCAGCAGCAACTGGAGTCCCTCAATATATGGCTGAAAAGATGGAATATAACAGTTAACTCTGAAATCTGAAATCCACCCCGCCACCACTTATGCTCGACACTCCGAAATATCTGGGGATAATCCTTGATAGAAAGCTGATGTGGTGAATTCACCTTCTCCATAAAAGAAGGCAGGCTGAGCACAAACTGAAACGATTCTACTGGCTGATCGGCAGAGACTCCAAGCTGAAGCTACGAGTAAAACTGCAAGTGTATAAAGCCATCATAAAACCAATGTGGACCTACGGAACTCTGAGACACCGCCAGTATGATCAATTGGATGATGATCCACAAATTCCAGAACAAAGCATTGTGCACCATATCGAATGCTCACATATTCCACGACAACATCACGATCCACAGAGAACTTGACATACCCTGGGTCAGAGATAAAATTGCAAGAAGCAGCGACCGGTTCACCAGGCCGCTCTAAAATCCCCCCAACAACCTGGCCATAAATCTCCTCGACAACAGAACAATAACAAGCCGGCTTCTAAGAAGACAGCCGCTCGACCTCCCTTGGGATCAAAACATATAACAATCAACCAATGTTACACAGACAAAATCAATATGGCCCTTAAATAAATTTAAATCTTCAATATATGGAAAGAGGATATTAAACATCTACAACCTTAATACAACACCTTTTTACTCAAAACAATATTCACAAAGTAACGAAGTAGAAATTTAAAATTAGGTACAGGAGATGCTTGAACAAGGAATTTTTAGAGATAGTAATTCACCACATAATAGTCCCACTTGGCTTGTACCAAGAATATAAGGGAAAACAAAAGCACAGAATAGTAATTGACTATTGAAAACTTAATAAAATAACTATTCCTGAGATATATTCAATACCTAATATGGATGAAATACTTGGTAAGCTAGGGAGATGTCAATGTTTTACAACTATTGATTTGGCAAGAGAATTTCATCAAAGAGAATTGGATTCAGAATCCATATCAAAAAAAGAATTAATTTTGAAAAGTGGTCATTATTAATATGGCAAAATCAGTGACATGGTATTTAAAAAAAGGAGTAAAGTATAAATAACCAATAAACCCATTCTAAAACTCCCAGACTTTAGGAACTTTGCATTAACCACAGCTGCTAGTAATCTGGCTCTTGGAGCTGTTCTTCCTCAAAATGGTCAGCCTATATTCATTTATTATTATCATTTATTAGTAAAACTCTTAACGAGCATGAAGTTAATTACAGTGACATTGAAAAATAATTACTTGCCATTGTTTGGGCTGCTAAAATGTTTCGTCAATACTTACTTGGAAGACATTTCCAAATAGCTATTGACCATCAACCCCTCAGATGGCTGCATAACTTGAAAAAACCAAATGTTAAACTACAAAGAATTAAACTTTTTTTTCTTTTTTAATGGGAAGAAAAGATCAGCTGAAGCCCATCGAATGCTCGTGAAAGTTTATGGTGAATCTGCTCCAACCGATAAGTCATGCAGAGAGTGGTTTCGACGTTTCAAAAGTGGTGATTTTAGCGTTGAAGACAAAGAATGTCCTGGCCAATCCAAAAAGTTTGAAGATGAGGATTTGGAGGCTATATTGGATCAAGATCGGTGCCAAATGCAAACTGATCTCGCAGAATCGTTGGGAGTGACTCAGCAAGCAATTTCCTTTCGGTTAAAACAAAAGGGGTTTAGGCAAGGATATTGGGTGCCGTACGAGTTGAAGCCAAGAGATGTCGAAAGGCGATATATGATCTGGCTCCCTCGGTTCAAAACATATTTGAAATTAACTTTTATATTCAACTTTTTTATAAAAGTTAACAAAACTTAAAAAAGTTTAAATAAAATTTAAATTTAGCTGGCCGGACATAAGGTAGTGGTCATGGTTATCACAAGTAGGAAAACTTTGAGTTTATGACCATATGGGTTGGTGATGTAACAATTAGGTGAGAAATAACTCGATAAGATATGTACTCGTAAGAGTCATGATTGACAGTAAACTTAGCTTTAGTCAGCATATAGAGTTCGGTAGCAGGAAAGCACCAATGATGCAAGTAGCTCAAGTAGCTAAGGTGGGATGTGGTAATCTGTAGCCTATAGACAGAAGATAGCGAGAAGAACAAAACGTTCACTTTTCACAGATCTTCAGCGGGCACGGTATAGAAAATATTATATATAAATATTAATATAAATTACATAGATTTAGGCATAAAAAACCCTCAGTTTGTCCAATGTAAGATATAACCAATTGAGTTGGTTCCTCCCGTAGAGAATAATTTGCTTCTTGCTGGATGGGAAGGGAATTCGAGCGGTGTTAGTTAGTTACCAACCAAAGCTTTCTAAGACGATCCGATATGGAGAGTCGAGGAGAAGCTGAAATCCATCCTCTTCTGTGATGTAATACCTAAGCGGAGTGCCGTAGGGGATGGTATGTGTGTGGGAGTTCGGTGAAGTACGTATAGGTTTGCAATAAAAATAAATGCTGTCGAGTCGTCCCTGCCGGTGGCACAGGCTATCAGTATCAGTGACGAGTCCAGCCCCTACGTTCGTTGTACAATACAAAATTAAGAATAAGAAACACACAAACCCACTCACATACATTCATACATACACACACACGTTCATACATACATGCATATTCAGCCGCGTGGTGAGCGATGTACAGAATACCACCACAGCAGGCCATAGCTTAAAAGGCGATTAAATGGCACGACGATGTTCTACTTATTATGATGCTGTCATTAACCTGTCATTAACCGAGAAGGCACCCAGGCTCGTATGGTACGCGGTCTTATGAATACCACCACAGCAAGTTATTTATTTAGTGTTGACTACATAAAAAAAAAATTAAAAGTTATTTACAAATTTCAAATAACAGTGACATATATACAAAATTATAAAATTAATAAGATGTATAAAATAAAATATATCTGGGGGCATTCATAATTATAAATTGATTAACAATGATCCAACATATGTTGACTTTGGGAAAACCCAAAAAAACCCATTCAGATCAAATTAATTTTAATTTTATAAAAAAGTGATAAAAGATTTGAAAAGCAGGGGTTAGAAAGAAAGAGACAAGTAGGATGTAGAGTGTGTGGATAATAGCAAAGAATAGAATGAAGTGAAAAGATATTATTATTTCTATTATGATAAAAGAAAAGTTTTTAAAGAGAACATTATTTTCTTTTTCGAAATTCACATTTGCACCTGGTAATTTGTGGTTACTTACTAAATTGAACAAAAAAAATGAGGTTAGATTGCAAAAATCGAGTGCACCGCATTACGAGATCCTTAATCAGGCCTGATATATCATATTCGACTCTTTTTTAACTTTGCTCGTATATTCATACGGGTATACACACATTCTATACAAACAATTCTCTCACAAACTAATTAACCGTTATTACACATTTGTAATTGGTATACATTTAATAAGATTAAAAAAAGATATTGAAAATAATTGTGATTATGTAAAGTTAAGTGAAAAAACCAATATAATTAATAAAATTTTATGTCAATAATCAAACTATTGTAAGTTCCCTTGATTTTATCATTAGAATTATAGCTTTAATATTTTGGAAAGTTATGAACTAACCTTATTCTCGCCAATTGGTTTATCACACTGAAATAAACACAAAATTTATATAAACATAGTTAAAAAACTTTGGTCAAGGTAAATACATACGATATTAGTTTTTTTGTTGTTGCTTATGCAATGATTTGAGATCTGCCCAAGTATAAACAATATAAATCAATCTTACAGATATATTTTTAAATATATTAGTTGTATTGCAACTTACATCAGAAAAACTTTCATTAAGATCGTGATCTTTTTTAAGTAAAATACTGGCCGCTACAACTTGCGCTGAACCATTCGCAAAGTCTTGAATTTCAAGCGTCAAACCAGCTGTAACTGCTCCTGTGGTAACCATATCGGTGTCGTTGGACTCTAAATTATTCAGTTTCTGTTGGTAACAATGAAATTTTTTATATTAACATTATATTGATCCAGGCATACTCACTTTCATATTTGAACATGGAGACGATGATATCAGAACATTTAGATGATTGTTTACTGTGACAGCATCAGTTGATTTTGTACCCTTGATATACAAACATTCTGGAACTACATGATTTTGCTGGCCAAGATTGCTGTTAGAATTTTGAGCAGCGTCAGAAGATTCGCTGCTTCCACTCTTATTCCCATTAGTGTTACTTTGATCCAAGAGAGGAAGGACCATACCAACAGACAGTGATGGTGGTCGTATAATGTCTGACTTAATCTCGTTTTTGCTGATTTGTAATATGCAGTTACCAGTAGCAGTATTTAAGGAGCCTATGATAGGCGTACTGTTGCAGTTAGTACCAGAAGATTCTGTTTGATTGGATTGATTCATTTGGTTCACATGTGGACTATTATTAGATTTGATTTTGAGTTGCATTGCTTTTGATGCAAATGCCACTTAGTTCAACCTGCTGATCTCGATATTGGTTTCCAGGCCATGTCGCCTCTATTTCCAAATCAGGTGCTGTGCATATGGTTGCCAACGGCACCGAATATACTGTACTGCTATTGGTATTTGAATTGATGTTCATGCTAGTGCTACCGGTGTCGGTTGTAGTAACAATTGGTACATCAATACCATTACCGACGGTGCGAAGTTGATTGTGATTAATTTCCTTTAAATTATTGTTGCTTGCAACAGACAAACTTGAAAGGTTAGTAGCACGATGAGACTGTGGATGCGGTTGGCCTGTGTCGATGATCTTTGGCATTTTCATTTCCTCTATGCTATATGAGCATGTCAGCTCTTCCAAAGCAGAAAGACGCTTTTCTTTGCGTTTTTGTCCCAATTTAATAGCAAACTGCGAAAAGAATATAACAAAAGGGACATTAAAAATAGTTGTGCAGGCCATTAAGAAAAAGGTGAAACTAACCTCAAGATCCTCATAAGTTTTAAATTCTAATATGGCAAACCCATCAATAATTTCCTCTTCAAGCACGGGTGACCTCGGCAACTTTCGGCGAATTGTAGGTGGCGGCCTTGGTGGGGGCTTGTCGCGCGGTAGCAGCAATGTCGACGACGACGAAGTTGAAAGTAGATCTTCATCAAGTGACTCGCCTTCGCTATCACTTGGGGTGGCCATCAGACCGGAGCTACATTCCGGAGAATGTGGCGGATTTAAAAGAAGTGATGCAATACTGTCTGTAGGTGGCAGTAGATTGTTACTACCGTTACTACTGCTGGTGAAGTTGCCATTTGAGTTATTGCTATCTTCGCCCATGCTACCAGCACTATTTAGCTGATATAGTATTCCATTGCCAGGACCCAATATGCTGCCGCTACCCATTAGTATAGCGGGTGCAGTCACGGTGCCAATTATATTGCCACTGCTTGCACCAGTAGTAGCAGCCATACCAAGACTTACACCTACACCAACAGATCCAATCAAGGTACCACTTAAAACACTTGAATTGCATCGACTATCGCGCTCTGCCTGCAGGCGCTGTGCTCGTTCACGTCGACGTTTTTGCTGGCGTTGTTGTTTTGTGTTAAGATTAAATTGAGAAGAATTATTGATGGTATTAGTGCTCTTGTTGTGCCCGTTTGTCATTGCTAATATTCCAGTTTGAGAAGATGCAAAAGAGGATGCTGAAACTGATGATACTGGCGGAGTGGTCGATTGATCTTCTGTGACAGCAACAGCATTAGCTGCTGATGCGGCTGCTGCTGCAACTATAGAGAGTTCAGTATCCGAATCAAAATCACTTGCACACGGTCCAGGCGTTAGTACTGCTGCTCCTGTTGAGTCTGCAAAGCTATGCAGAGGTGGCGTCGACGTTGACCTTATTTCTTCAGTCGTAAACGGAGGCGGTGCTGGCAGTAAACATGCCAATATAGCAACATCTGTTGCGGAGCCAGAAACACTCAAAGTCGGAGTTGGTGGCGGGAGATTCAAGGTCGCGGCTGTTGTATTTGCAATTGACGTCGTAGAAGTAGAAGCTACTGTTGTAACGATTATTAATTGGTCCATCTCATGTTTTTTTGCCTCATTTTGAAGTTGACTTTGAATACGCACTGCAGGTAACGGAGAAATAGATGAAGATGTAGGTATAATTTCCTGTTGAGTGACAAGGGCGTGTGATTCTTGTAGAACGCTGCAAGATGCGAGCGATTTTAGCTCCGTCGTTGAAGTTTGAGTTGTATTAGTGGTGTCCATGTCAATGAAGCATTTATGTGTTGCTGATGTTACTCATATGTTATTGCCAGGACCGGTTTATATAATCAGTAATACACTCTTGAAATTATTGGTACTAGGGCTGCAATCGAAATCGAAACCTTATTTGAGCGTCCATAGTGTGCACCTAGCGTTTAAGTTTGATTGATTTTAGACTAGCGTAGAGAAAAATATGTCAGAAATCGATTAGGGGCTCGAATTTTAATATTTGTGTTTACTCTATGACATATATGTACATAGCTTTCAGCTATCCTATATAGCATACTCTACTATTAGTATTCACATTAACAGAATGCCGGTAAAAAGGTTGAACGTTTCATTCATTACAAATATTTCATTTAATAAACCTTTCAAATCCAGTGTGTTGCGCCTTAATACATGTATTGGATAAGCATTAAGTCCCTTTATATATCACCCAATATTAAACAATCTTTTAGACAGATATCAACATAAATATGTTTATATATACGAAGCAAAACAAAGAAGAAGAAATAAACACATATATGTATGATTGCATATCACTGCATTTGTTTTAAACTAAAAATAATTTCAAATTGCGGTTCACTATTATAAATATGTACAATTTAATCTGTATGTATAAATATTCAGCTTAACACATAGTACGTACATATTTAAACTCTTGTGATGTTGCTTATTTTCCTTGGTTCCGTTTTTAACGTTTTAATAGCGCTATTTATTAAAATAATTTTTTTTTAATTCTTTTTGCTCTGTAGTCACTAGAGCTGCCAATGTCGGCGACAAAAGCGCTCGCGCGCTACTTGATTTGTATGAGTAAATGTATGTATATTTGAGATGTTGTATACAATAAATCTAGGAACATAGCCATCTCGCTTGCACTTTCTCTTGGAAAGTAGTCAAAATCGTAGTAGTTCCTAAGTGTTGTGTACGCAGCAACAGCTACAGCGCCGCTAACAGCAGTATGCATCACAGGATATTCGTAACATGGCTATGAGTAATTGCAATTTTTTTCACTAAATTATTGTAGCATAGTGCTTACAATTTTATTGCATTTATACATATGTGTATTGGCTTAAAGTTTTTTAAATGTTGATTACATATCATTTAATAACTGCGAGACATTTTGACCACAAAATCGAACACGACACAGTAAAGCAATGTGATCGATAACAGTTTCTGTAGAACAGCGATAGGTATTTTACAATATTATTAATCATTATCGAAAATATTCAAAGCCAAGTAGGCGTAAGTTTTGGAACAGAAAAAATGGACTAAAACATAAAAAATGTAAGTAGATATATTATTTTACATAATTACCTTAAGAATATTAAATATATCAAGTTTATTATTCATTGGTAAAAAGGAATTAAATACACTAAATGGTACATATTTAATAATTATTGAATGTAAAATATTGTATTAGCTGGTGGTATATATGTTGAAGCTTTTGTCTAGCAGGGAGCAGACATCTTACTGTTAATCGGAACTTTAAAACTACGTGATGACAAAGTTTGGTATAAATGTTTTTAAATACCGTACGCAGATGATTCTTTCGTTCCGATTCTGAAATTTACAATTACTCCATCAATATAAAATCAACTCAAAAATTTTCCAGATCTCTGTAATCAAATAATAATACTACGTATATAAAAATAAATAGATGTTACGCGTGATACTTTTTTAGTGGATTAGGTCTTAGTCGACCCTGGCGGTAGTTTCAAATCATATTACAGATATTGCAAATCAAGGCTATACCCAAATATATTTGATTAACGTAGCCATACAATCACATATAAAGATCAATCTGCTTTGACCTAGTTTATGACAACCATCAAATCAAATATTATTTAAGTCGTACCTATAAATATAAGTCATCAAAATGCGGCACTATGTTTATATGTTAACTCTATTCGGCAATTATTCAAGCTGTCCATTTGGGTATATCATGGGCTCGTAAGTTCATAAAAACAAGTTTTAACTGACAAGTATATGAAATGTATTGGTACAGTAAAAGCATAGTCGCTTAACAATCAAGAAGGGTGTGTACAACTTTATGATTATATTTTATTACTCAATTAATACAAGAATAATTTAAAACCTATTATAGCTTTTAAAAATTCATTTATAGGTAGCTCTATATATAAATTTCTAAATAAATACATTATTTTTTTTACTTTATTGGCATGTTGATCTATTTTGTTTACATGCTGCAGAGTTGGCAGCACTTTCGCAGAGACTACACGCGCTAAAGACTTACATATTTTTTTTTGTATTGCCCATTGTTGACCAATACTGCTTCTTTTCTGTCACAGTGACAACTGACACTGTAACATTTAAGAACTGCGACAGAAATTAAAGTATTTAGACAATATGATTTTGAATAAGTTAAACCTGTGTGTTAATTTTGTGTTGACTGCAAGAAGGTCGACTGTAGTGTAATTGATAAACGTACACAAATGATTATCATTGACATTTTTGAAATGTTTTCTTTGCTATCTCGGGTATTCTTAAATATCTGTAAAAAAATATCAGTTAAATGATACATTAATAAAAGCAGTTTCACCAACGCATGAGCTTATCGGCACCAGTGCTGTTGACAGAGGTGAGTAAAATAGGGATATCAGGACGGAAAAAGGACAACAATTTTTAGTTGTAGACATATGGAATTTTGTTTTATTTTAAATCTTTTTCTAATTTAAATCGATATATTCCAAGTAAATATTTGCATCGCCGTCGTTTCTAGATTCCTTGTACGATTGCTCAATGACGACTAATATAAAATATTTTTCTAATACCTCAATATTATGACAGCACGCACCATGCCGCCGAAGTTCAAATCTAATAGGAAAATAATTTTTATATAAGCATTTACTAAACGAATTTTATCATAGCCTTATGGTCAAAATGGCATTTAATATCTGTTCCTGTAGACGACTTCTATTTATCAAGGGCCACTTGGCTATATCGCTATATTTCGTTATTAGTCTGCGGTAATCTCAATAAATTAATAGCGAGGGTCGCTAAATTTAAATATGGGCTGTTATTCGCCAAGTCTCTATAACCGCCCAAAACTTGACAGTATAAATTATATTTTCCCAATTTGAAAAAGTTTTTTTTGTTTTGGGAAATTATGGAATCTATTTCCTTTCCGTTCACTTTAAAACGCTCCAAAAGTTCTACAATGTTTGGGGGTTTACATGTCAGCAAAATATTTTTCACAGAAAATATTTCTATATTCTTTAAAGTTTTACAGTTGTCCGGCAACAAAGAATAAAATACGTTTTAATTATATTATTTTAGTAAAAAATAAAATGTCCTTACCTTTGGACCAATTGAAATATTAGTTCAACCAAAAAGTTGGTGCAATTTATCTAATCGTATACCGTGTTTCGAGATATTCCTTTTTAAATTTTTTATTGTGGACTCGACCTCGTCTTCTAAATACAAATGTCTTTGTAAGAAGTTTTCAAAATTATCAGTTAGAATATCGACTTCGGCGTTAGGAGCAATCGTTTTACATTTAAAAGAATAAATTAATAAAGCACCTAACTGCTATGTGGGGTTGGGGCTATTAATTTGAAACGTTTTAGTAATGCATATCCAACGTTGCATATCCTTCAAAAAATGGTTCAGAAATATGAGATACAATCGGTTTACGTCATCGTTGTCACGTAGAACCACTGCTTTATGTTTTTTCCAATATTGCAGCATTGTTTAAGTGCAGTTTAAATTCTTTCCATTGTCCTAATATATATCTTACTGCATTTCATACGGTGTTAGTGGTAGTTCATTAGAACGATTAAATAACATTGATCGTTAAAAATTTTTACAACATACATATGTTGAGTTTGAAAAAATAGGCAGATTTAAAGACAATGGCTGGTCAACATTTTTTACGGTTAGACCAAAAAAAAGGCAGAATCTATCCGGAAAAGGGCTGAATTGGCAACACTGATTGGCACCCCCATAAAAAAATGCTATATAAAATCTCCCATTCAAAAAATTGAACTGTTAATTTCAACTATATAAACAAAAATCAAAATACATTACAAAAGATTGAAGATTATACAAGGAATTTTTTGTGCAAAAGTTATACACGCATGTTTTACACAATGCTCCGTTAAGGTACAGCCATTGGCGTCACAACAAATTTTTAGAAGCACAAGTTGTGACTTGCTACCATAGCGCGTTTTCGTCGGTATGTACGTCCTGAGTTTGATAATATCCCATTTCAACACCAACACCCTCAAACAGACCTTAGCGAAACAGTGGCAAAAGTAACCCCAGGCCCATTCAAAATAATAATTGCGATTCGGATTGAAATTGCGACAGTCTCTGCTGCTGGATTAACAATTGCACTGTTCCGAAAAAATAAATATTTAGTGATAAAGTCACAAACTTTGGAGATTTTTTGTCGTCATCCATCATAAAAACAATAAAAAGTACATTTTATTACCTGTTTAAAATCAAATTGTAATATATCTATTGGATTTTTCTATTTAGTTGGGTATTTAATATAAATCTTCTTATTTGGAACGCATAGAGTGACCTCTGTTCGATATTAGCCGAGCGTGTGAATATATATCTGCTCAGTAACCTCTTTTTATATTGAACATATATCCATACTATTCTGGTCGTTGTGCACTTCCTCAATAAAAAATGTTAACAATCGCAGTTATTTTGATGTTCGAAAACTTATAGAAATCATTTCATTTATATCAGCACTGTGCGGTAAATAATTATTTTTATCTTATTAGTTTTGGTCTCATATTTATAAATCCACTTGTTCTTACTTATGGTAAAGCAATACATGGCACCTTGATTAAGTGCAATATACGTTTTCCCGCAGCAATTCACACGATCGACTTTTAAAGCAAATGTCAAATTTGTGGGATCCAATGTAAACCGAGAAATGCCTGGATAGAACGGTATGTCAAACCATAGCATCTATAAAACCTGTCGAGAAAACTAATCATTAATGTGGTGATAAATTGTGACCTTGTGTGGTGGTTTTCAAATCAATATAAATAATTTACGTAGCCATTGTAACACATACCGTGTCGAGTTAAAAGTTCGACTATACCTAGCAAAATCAGAGCTGCCAAGTTGCAAATTGTCCGAAAAGTGGACTGCTGGGTTATGTTAGGTACCGGTGCCAACAACATGTTATCGCCAATAATGGCTACATTTAAGTACTCAAATGTAACTAAACACAATTACTTCCGCACAGATTGAAATTCAAATACGAACTAACCAAATATATTCAAAGCAAAAACTCGTACACACATTTTAGTGATGATTTAGTCCTGACTCGTTATGGGTAATTATGGATTTATAGAATTTGTTACCGCCTCCGTTGTTTTATTATTTGTATGTCAAGAAAGAAAAATTTTTAGGCATCGCGGAACTTTTGTAGTATCAAAGCGTGGAGCTTCAAAGAATTAAACCAAAAACCTTTTACATGCAGTAAAGCGATCGAAGCTTTGTTATTGTCGTGTGAGCTTTTTAATCTGCCGCTCTTCGCGAAAAGAGCGTTATACCAGTCAACTTATTCTAACTTTCGGAACTCCAAGAAAAGGTCTAAAAAAAGAAAAAATAAAAAGATTCGAGCATAAAATTTCATTGAGTATTCGTACTAGTTAAAACTCAAAGATTTTGGATGTTGGTTTGATCTTATTGTATAGCTTACATAAAAATTGGTATTCAGCTCACCTAACACTTCCGCTTGAACACCCACTAAATTATATGCTTGTCCTCTTAGAAATTTAAATAGGTGCATACTCCGTTTCTGCTTATTGAGACCAATGTGACGAAAAAATGTGTTTTCCTTTATCAATTTGCTCACGTAATTGAATTGTTGAGCAATCATCAACTCAAAAATTTCTCAGTTTTCTGATGTAAGGTTAAATCACAAAAAGAAAAATTAATCTTGAAATCGGTTTAGGCTACACACGGTTAAGCTATAGGTTCATAGGATTCTTTCATGTTGTATATTATATTAGTAATGAGAATGGAGAGTTTCTAAATTTTATTGTATAGTAATATGACCTAACGGCTATTCTTGCTGCTGTAAACAAACAATATCCAAACCTTTTAATTTATAAAAGTTTTACAAATGGGCCGGTTATATCATGATAAATACACATATTGTATACCGCAGAGAATTGACAGAAAAACAAATGTATCTTTTGTAAGGACATACCTGCTTAATCATTTCATTCTATAGATTCTGATTCTTAAACTGCGATCCCAACATCTGAGCTTTATCCTTAGAATGCCCAGGTCCCTTACCAAATTATTCAATCATTTCTGTGTAAATAGTCAAACACGCATCTTTTTTTCAAACATGTCCGTGCTTAAAGTCGTTGTGTAAGGCACAGAAAAAGCTAAGAGCCGCTAACAGATTATCAGGGATAATTAAATCGGAAACCTTTTTTAAATGTATTTGTTTTTGTAAAGTAATAGTTGAAGGTTTAAAAGTCTAACTAAAATAGGTGTAATAAATACTCGTATATAAAGAAGTATCTTCCACTCCATATATAATATATATTCTTCCTCAGTCTCAATATTCGAGTCGATAGCGTTGTTTACTCGTTATTCATTAGGAGCTTACCGTCTGACGCATGCATGATGATCATGCATGATCCGAAATTTCGAAGAAGAGGTAGCGTCATCAGATCTATTGTGGGAACGAGTTTCATTGCGGACAACGAACTTAAAACCCCAAACGAATTGTTTGATATAGAATCAAAATTAGTAGATAATAACATTAAATGGAAATTTAACTCTCTGAGCAATCCCCGCTCATTTCGATGCTGGGAGCGTTTGGATCAATCTACAAAGCGTGTATTAAAAGTAACTTTGAAAGAGTCGGCACTAAATGTTAGGGCTCGGAGAAGTCTTTTAAAATAAGCAGAGAACATAATAAGCTGCATTCCTGTATCACACGTGCTTGATTAATTCAATAAAATTTTTAAGTAAATACATTTTCTCTATTGAAATGTTGGTCTAGCTTGCTTAGGCGCTGCAGAGTTTGCAATACTCTCACAGAGACTATAAGAGATGCAGACTCCAAATTGTTGTCTGAGTTCGGCGATATTGATGTGGACAAGAAAACGTTATTAATTTCGAATTTCGGGAAACTAGAGATGGCGACAGTGTTTCTTTTCTGTCACAGGGACGACTACGATATTAACCCTTTATATGGCCGTGATGCATATCTGCAACATACCGTTTGAATTCAACTATTTCTTAATGTATATCAAGAAAGTGACATGTGTTAATTTGATTTAATGCTGCAACAAGCCTTTTTTTTAGTTGTATGATATGGTTACACTCTACTATGTGTTTTCACAATATATGTTTACTTTTCCCGCCAATTTTGTGAAATACGCACGTGACCTCCGTCCCAAACTTTGTAACACAAATATTTCTTAAACTACAAGTTATTTGTTTAAACAAAACTGCACAATTGAAAAGATAATTATATTAATAATGCATGTGCAGTCGAGTTATTATGTTTCTTATTGTGTGTTACGTAAAAAAAGTGAGTTTCGTTGTGTTGCAGATATACATCAAACAGCTTTGCTGACTTGATTTGTGCAGCCTCTGTTTTGATGTATATATGCAAACATACATGTGTTTGTGTTTATTATTATGTTATGTGCTAAGTGTTTTTATATATAATTATTTAGTATTTGTTGTCTTTGTCGTCTGTGTTATATGTTCATCTATTGGGACCACAATTATGTTTTTTATCAAATGGTATTTACTATTGAATTACATAGGAAAAATGTCAGGAAAAGGTTTAACGCCTTCGCAAATAGAAAGCTTTTTTAACAGTGTGGATAGCGAGGATGATCTCGACTTTTCTGCTGATGACAAAAGCGAATATTATCCAGATAAGGAAGAAAATCAAGTTGAACGCCCTAGCGACTTGAATGTTTCAAGCAAGGATGTCAACGATGTTGCGTCTTCTGACACGAATGTAACGGGCACGGTATATAGCACTTCTTCTAGCAAAAACGACCTAAGAAGGAATTTGCTATGGAGACACCGCAGTTTGATTTTGAATGAGAACCAACTTCAGCTGCTCACGAGCACTGCATTGCCTCCAGAACTAATGGAGCTGTCGCAGCCTATACAATTTTTTTCGTATCTATTTCCAAAAAAAATTTTTGAGAATATTTCGAATGAAACTAACTTTTACATTCATCAAAAAGACCCAAACGCAAATATTAATTTTACTCCTTTGGATATTCAACAGTTTGTTAGAATGGTATTCTATATGTCCATATCACGTCTTCCAAAATGTGCCCTGTACTGGTCTGCAAGTATTGGAATACCGACCATTCTAAATATTATGTCGCAAAAAACATTTGAAACAATCAGACGTCACATTCATTTCAACAACAATGTTAAATCACAAAAAGAAAAATTAATCTTGAAATCGGTTTAGGCTACACACGGTTAAGCTATAGGTTCATAGGATTCTTTCATGTTGTATATTATATTAGTAATGAGAATGGAGAGTTTCTAAATTTTATTGTATAGTAATATGACCTAACGGCTATTCTTGCTGCTGTAAACAAACAATATCCAAACCTTTTAATTTATAAAAGTTTTACAAATGGGCCGGTTATATCATGATAAATACACATATTGTATACCGCAGAGAATTGACAGAAAAACAAATGTATCTTTTGTAAGGACATACCTGCTTAATCATTTCATTCTATAGATTCTGATTCTTAAACTGCGATCCCAACATCTGAGCTTTATCCTTAGAATGCCCAGGTCCCTTACCAAATTATTCAATCATTTCTGTGTAAATAGTCAAACACGCATCTTTTTTTCAAACATGTCCGTGCTTAAAGTCGTTGTGTAAGGCACAGAAAAAGCTAAGAGCCGCTAACAGATTATCAGGGATAATTAAATCGGAAACCTTTTTTAAATGTATTTGTTTTTGTAAAGTAATAGTTGAAGGTTTAAAAGTCTAACTAAAATAGGTGTAATAAATACTCGTATATAAAGAAGTATCTTCCACTCCATATATAATATATATTCTTCCTCAGTCTCAATATTCGAGTCGATAGCGTTGTTTACTCGTTATTCATTAGGAGCTTACCGTCTGACGCATGCATGATGATCATGCATGATCCGAAATTTCGAAGAAGAGGTAGCGTCATCAGATCTATTGTGGGAACGAGTTTCATTGCGGACAACGAACTTAAAACCCCAAACGAATTGTTTGATATAGAATCAAAATTAGTAGATAATAACATTAAATGGAAATTTAACTCTCTGAGCAATCCCCGCTCATTTCGATGCTGGGAGCGTTTGGATCAATCTACAAAGCGTGTATTAAAAGTAACTTTGAAAGAGTCGGCACTAAATGTTAGGGCTCGGAGAAGTCTTTTAAAATAAGCAGAGAACATAATAAGCTGCATTCCTGTATCACACGTGCTTGATTAATTCAATAAAATTTTTAAGTAAATACATTTTCTCTATTGAAATGTTGGTCTAGCTTGCTTAGGCGCTGCAGAGTTTGCAATACTCTCACAGAGACTATAAGAGATGCAGACTCCAAATTGTTGTCTGAGTTCGGCGATATTGATGTGGACAAGAAAACGTTATTAATTTCGAATTTCGGGAAACTAGAGATGGCGACAGTGTTTCTTTTCTGTCACAGGGACGACTACGATATTAACCCTTTATATGGCCGTGATGCATATCTGCAACATACCGTTTGAATTCAATTATTTCTTAATGTATATCAAGAAAGTGACATGTGTTAATTTGATTTAATGCTGCAACAAGCCTTTTTTTTAGTTGTATGATATGGTTACACTCTACTATGTGTTTTCACAATATATGTTTACTTTTCCCGCCAATTTTGTGAAATACGCACGTGACCTCCGTCCCAAACTTTGTAACACAAATATTTCTTAAACTACAAGTTATTTGTTTAAACAAAACTGCACAATTGAAAAGATAATTATATTAATAATGCATGTGCAGTCGAGTTATTATGTTTCTTATTGTGTGTTACGTAAAAAAAGTGAGTTTCGTTGTGTTGCAGATATACATCAAACAGCTTTGCTGACTTGATTTGTGCAGCCTCTGTTTTGATGTATATATGCAAACATACATGTGTTTGTGTTTATTATTATGTTATGTGCTAAGTGTTTTTATATATAATTATTTAGTATTTGTTGTCTTTGTCGTCTGTGTTATATGTTCATCTATTGGGACCACAATTATGTTTTTTATCAAATGGTATTTACTATTGAATTACATAGGAAAAATGTCAGGAAAAGGTTTAACGCCTTCGCAAATAGAAAGCTTTTTTAACAGTGTGGATAGCGAGGATGATCTCGACTTTTCTGCTGATGACAAAAGCGAATATTATCCAGATAAGGAAGAAAATCAAGTTGAACGCCCTAGCGACTTGAATGTTTCAAGCAAGGATGTCAACGATGTTGCGTCTTCTGACACGAATGTAACGGGCACGGTATATAGCACTTCTTCTAGCAAAAACGACCTAAGAAGGAATTTGCTATGGAGACACCGCAGTTTGATTTTGAATGAGAACCAACTTCAGCTGCTCACGAGCACTGCATTGCCTCCAGAACTAATGGAGCTGTCGCAGCCTACACAATTTTTTTCGTATCTATTTGCAAAAAAAATTTTTGAGAATATTTCGAATGAAACTAACCTTTACATTCATCAAAAAGACCCAAACGCAAATATTAATTTTACTCCTTTGGATATTCAACAGTTTGTTAGAATGGTATTCTATATGTCCATATCACGTCTTCCAAAATGTGCCCTGTACTGGTCTGCAAGTATTGGAATACCGACCATTCAAAACATTATGTCGCAAAAAACATTTGAAACAATCAGACGTCACATTCATTTCAACAACAATGATAATAATCTGCCTTTTACTGATCCCCGTCACGATCGGCTTTTCAAAATACGACCACTTATTCAGGAAATGAATAATAATTTTGTTAAAGTACCTAAAGAACAGTTTTTGTGTGTCGACGAACAGATTTGTTCAACAAAAGCTAGATCACATATGAAACGGTACAATCCTAACAAGCCTCATAAATGGGGATATAAAATATATGTTTTAAGCGGTAATTCGGACTTCTGCTACAAATTCGAGATTGATTCTGGCAATGAAAACGTAGTATTGCTTAACGAGCCAGATCTAGGAGCAGCATCAAATTGTGTTGTGAGATTGGCCAGAGAAGTCCCCTGGCATCAGAATTTTCGCCTTTATTTTGACAATTATTTCAATTCATTACCTCTTTTGAAGTATTTGGCGGAAAGCGGAATCTTAGCGATGGGTACAATTCGAAAGAACAGAATCCCTAATTTTAAATCCATGGAGAATATTCACCTGAAGAAAAATCCTCGCGGCACGTCTGTGGAGTATGTCGCTGATTTTGGTGGAGTAGACATTTCTTGTACCTCATGGGTAGATAATAAAATAATCTCATTGGCATCGAACTACGCTGGAATAGTTCCCACAGACACTGCGCGCCGATTTAACAAGGCCAAAAAGGAATACATTCAAATTGACCGTCCATTCGCAGTAGCGTAATACAACAGCTATATGGGAGGCGTTGATCTGATTGACAGTATAATCGGAAGATATAAAATTTTATTGAGAAGCAGACGTTGGCAAGTCAGAATCTTTTATCATTTACTGGACTTGACAATCAGCAACGCATGGCTGTTGTATAAACGTGTTCTGAAGGCAAATGGATATCCTGGAAAGGTTTTAAATTCATCAGACTTTCGTCTTGATATCGCAGAAGTGCTAACAAAAGCTGACACTAAATCAAAGTTGGGTAAACGAAGCTTTGCCATTGAAAATGAATTGCAGCTTAAGAAGCAGAGAGGCCCAACTCAGCGCGTACCAAATCAAATGGTACGACAGGATCAGGTTGGACATTGGCCACTTTGGGCAGACAAAAGAATAAGGTGCAAGAATCCAAACTGTGCAGGATATTCTCAAGTCATGTGCAACAAATGTGGAGTAGCTTTATGCTTCAATAAAAGAAATAATTGTTTCAAAAATGTTCACTTAAATTAATCGGTAATTTGAGCGCTTCATAGCAAATATTATAATAAAATTGAAGTTATATAGCTTCTGTAAGAAACAACGTGTCGAGTTAAAAAATCTACTTAAATTTTATGGTAAGGTTAATTATAACCTAGCACCGCTAATAACATGATTACGACATGTTATATAACTGTCAATCACAATTACGAGGATTGTTTAATAGCAATTTCGATTTATTTTTCAACAAAGTCTCCTTTTAGATCGATACACTTGGCCCAGCGATGGTCCAACTTATTTAACCTGTCCAAAATATCACAATATGTTGGGATAGTCGAGACCCGTGGTTGTTTTACCCTTCTCTAAATAATCGATGTGAACCACATCTTGTGAATCCCAGAAAACGGTGGTCATCACAATTCCGGTCGATAGAACAGTTTTCGCTTTAAGTACACTGTTCCTACTGTTCTGTGGTCTCTGGTGTGTACCAGTGAATTCATGTTTTGTTGACGGTCACGAAACGGTTGCGCTTGTTACGCCGACAGTTTTCTCACTTCTAGTTCTTCGTGGAAAATATAATGCACATTTCTTTCTGAAATGTCTACAGCATCAGCTAACTCGCAAAACTTCAATCGGTGGTCTGCCAATAAGAGATCGTAGTGTTTTTTTATGTTTTCTCCGATTTTGGGGCACCTGGGCTTGGCTCATCAAAAACCGACAAATCACCGAACGATATTGCTGAATTTCCATTTTTGGAAAGCTGACCGACACGCTTGCTTCCAAGTGGGAAGGGAATTGACAGAAATTTTTGACAGTAGTGTTGCGTCGCTAATTCCGAGATATTTAAGCGCACGTCGTATCCATTATTTCCCACTGTATGAATGTATCATTGTATGTAAGAGATAGTGGTAAACGGAATCGAAAGCCTTGCTGAAATCTGTGTACATTACGTCAGTCTGCTTTTTGTTCTGAAAACCTTTCATAACAAGGGAGGTAAGCTCAAGTAAGTTCGTGGTAGTAGATTTCGATTTCACAAAACCATGTTGGCAGGGTGAAATGATAGAGCTACATGAGTGTTGTAGTTGAGATGTTATTAGCTTCTCAAACACTTTAGGCATCGCGGATAAATTGGGAATACCCCTATAGTTTTTAACATCAGACTTTGAACCATGTTTGTGAAGAGGAATTATAAATGATTCCTTCCAAATGGTTGGGAAAGAGCACGCGTTAACAGACAATTCAAATAATTTAAGCAAGGGCTTACATAGAGAATCAGCACAGTACCTAAGTACACATCTTGGTACTCCATCTGGGCCTGGTGAATAACTTGGCTTTATTGAGTTAAGTTTGTTAAGTAACGAACTTTCCAGGATCACAGGACTAAAAATGCAGTTAGATTTCGGCAAGGTATACGGATAAGGGGAATTTGGATGAAAGTAAGAAGATGAATAAGTAGTTTGGAAGAATTCTGCAAATAAATCGGTTGAAGCCTGATCAGTATTTGCTTTCATGTCTTCATAAGAAACAGATGAGGGCAGTAAGGGCAATATTTAATTGTTATTGGATTTATTTGTAATTTAATTTTATTATGAAAAATAATGTTCAGTTAAGACCAAATTAAAAGAAAAAATAAATAAAATAAATATGGTAAGTTAAAATAAAAGTAAGACAATAAATCTATCAATGAAAATTACCGTTAAATTCAATAGTAACGAATTATACAATGTCAATGTCATTAATTATCAGCTGTGTGTGGCAATAAGGGTTGTCATCCATCTTGCTGACTGTAGTCTGCGTGTGGAGTGTTGGAAAGTACAGGCTAGGAAGACAAGTTCATGAATATAGCCGTCGGGCACTGTGAATATAGAATACACTGGAGACACACGCGGAGTTCACTTGCCCAAGCCAATGATGAATGAGAATGAAAATACCACTAACACCCCGACATACATCTAATGTGACAGTATGTTTTTGTCCTCGGTGAAAAAATGAGTGTTGACCGCAGAGCCAACATTAAGTTTTGTTTTAAACTTCGTAAAACTTTTACCTTTTTTTAAACTCACGAATTGATGAAAAAAGTTTATGCAAATAATTGTCCATCTCTTACCACTATTTACGAATGGTATACGCGTTTCAAAGACGGTCGGGAAGGGTTGAATGACGACGAACGTTCGGGCCTACCGAATTCTTCAATGAACGAACCAACCGTCAAAATTGTCCGTGAATTCATCAAAAATGAGCCGAAATCGTCATTGCGGCTCATGGAATCGGAATTGGGATTGTCCAAAGACTCAATCCATCGCATTTTGGTCAATTGAAAGACAAGGATAAGGCGGTTTGGATTCAACATTTGAAAGACATAATTAAAGACGTCAAAAACGATAAAACCTTCCTTTTCAACATTGTTACTGGTAACGAGACATGGTGTTTTCAATACGACCCTGAAATCAAATGTCAAAATGCATGTGAAGCCACCCGGTGAGCCAAAACCCAAAATATCACGTTTGGAAAATTCAAAAATGAAGACACTATCTCATCGATCGACACTTCTAACCCGATTTTTTGACCAAAAATCGCATCTTCACCGTCAACCGTATTCGCCTGATTTGGCACCATGTGACTTTTTTCTGTTTGGTAAGCTGAAATTATCCATCAAAGGACGGCGGTTTGCTGATGTGGAGCCCAACCAAAAGGCGTGCACCGACGTCCTTAAGGTCATTCCGGCCAACGAGCTAAATGAAATGTTATTGGATTGAGCTAATAAGTGTATTCAGTCGAAGGGAGATTACTTTGATTAATAAAAATAAGTACTCAAAAATCTATTGTAGTTTTCATTTTATTCCAACAGTTCGGGAACTTTTGAGAAACACCTTGTATATCTAAAGATAGCCGTCCCTGTCACATGCCGAACGCAAGAGTTTTGACCATGTTCAACGTGCGGATCTCTTTTTCGTCCCACGGAGTCAGCGCTGCTTTTCACATTTTTTTTTTGTATATTGATGTATTATTATGGGTCATGCCATCATGCCATCAATGAATTATAAATTTCAAACGCCGGATGCTGCTATGCAATCTCAAACCATAAAGCCACCGCCACCGTCTTTTTTGTGTTATTTGGGTTAAGTGCTTCTCCAGGTCTTCTCCACACGCCCGGAGAACACGGAGGCGCCCGTCCGAGCTAAAAATATTATATTTTGACTCATCTGAGAAAATAACTTTACTCCGAAAGTCAACTGGCTTGTCTACATACGCCCAAGCAAATTCCAAACGCTCCTTACTATTTTTTAAGGATACGTGGTGCTTCTTGCAAGGAGTGTATGACTTAAAGTTGTAGGACCTTATGGCCCTACGAGTGAAATCCGGGTGTACATCTTTCTGGGAATTTTAGCTTAACTCAGATGTAATCTGTACTGCGCTACAAAAGGGATCCTTGTCCACCGAATACTTAGTTTTGCAATGTGCAGATGGCCGACCTGATCTGTTAATATTTTTGATGCGCCCTTCATTTTTAAAAGGTCCAATTATTGTTTTGAGTGTTGATTTTCTTCTGGACATTATAAATATATGTGTGGAGCTGTAAGATCCGCCCACGCTATTCTAGGCTTAACTCCTCCCGACACATAATAGGGTTTTTTTTAAAACTGTATCAGAACTTTTTTGCTAAATAAAAATTTGACAAAGTTACACGTTGTTGCGTGCAAATGTATAGCGGGTACGGTGACTTTAGTGGCACACTGTATGTAGTTTTATAAGGAAAAGTTGGGAGTGGAAAAACTTTAAATGGCTAACTGCTAACTAAATACTAAATTATAAGTACGTAAGGAGTCAACGATTTTATATATTGCTGTACACTTCGTACAGATGCTGTTTTATGTACATATTAAGCGTTTGTATAATGTGGAAAATTTAGGACTACTTTTAATAATTTATAAACAGGAAACCAATATATTAGTGCTGGTATAAAAATAGTTTTTAAAATTATAATCCTATTACGAGTTGCAAGATTCGATTTTCGATTGATTATTGGATAAAGGATGCGTATAGTTTGAATTATTTAATTGATTTTATATTCAATATGAAATGTAAATGTAACTTTTTTATCCAAATGTATATCAAGATGAAGTTTATTATCAACCCACTGTATTGCTGTGTTATACAATATATTTCTACTGGGGTACCAGGGAGAAAGCAAAAGTTCCTTCTTTTAGTGAATAAGATCGCATTACTTTTGTTTGGGTTAGTTTCATTTTCCATTTACGGTAGTATATTTCTAGCTCAAAGAGATAGTTTTGCAAGACACATTTAATCCTGATATAAGAGGGCAGAGCTATTTATAGCGGCTTCATCACCGAATTATGATAACTTACAATTTGGTGATTGTCGGATATGGTTTGTGAATTGGTTAAACGAGATGGGACCAAAAACAGAGCCTTGTGGGATTTCAGTAATTATTTGTCGTTTGGATGACTGGCCGTCACCCAGGTGAAAAATATATTTGTTTAAGCTTAATAAACTTAAGGTACAAATGATGTAGACGGAATTACTTTTAAAAACCTCTTTTAATGTCCCAATATAATTTACGTGTTACTTAACATATGTACCATTAGCATTGTAAAACTATCGGGAACTTCAATCCCCAGTTAAACTTTTTCCACTGATTAGTGGCGTGCCCTGTTGGAAGCGCAAAATAAAACTTTTCTGGACTTTGTGTGATCCATGCAGATGCCCAAAACTACGACGCAACTTACCACCAAAGTGACGCTACCAAAGTTCTATCCCGACACTGCGAATGCAGACGCTGCTGTTTGATGCAAAACTGTAGGTATAATCATGGCACAGAACACCCTAGAAGGCAGCGCTCTCGTTATGTCACTAATTAACTCTTTGAAAGGAAGAGCATCTAAGTGGTTCTCCCAGATCTGTTACAGTGGAATAAGGTGGCAGGAATTCCGAGAATTATTCATTCAATGATATGAAGGTGTAGAAGCGCCAGCCGCCAATTTGTTGAATATATTCAGCAGTGGCCATAGGCCAAGCCAGTGGTTGTTT